>CAUYLG010041760.1:0-20817 GCA_963573385.1 Cacajao melanocephalus
TTTTTTTTTGGTTTTAATTTTCTATATTGGTAACAAATTTGGCAAGTTTTCAATTATTAAAAAAAAATGCTAATTTGTGGGTCACAATGTATATAACTGACTTCATGTTTTTCTGACCTTTCCTCATGTCCCTGACAGTTCCACACATTTATTTCTGAAAAATTATGGACACAGGACTTTGATCTTCCCTTTGCTTTACCATTAGGAAAAGGTTTGAATATGTTCCCCAAAGTTCATGTATTAGAAATGTAATCCCCAGTGTAACAGTTTTGAGAGGTGGGGACTTTAAGAGGTGATTAGATCATGAGAACTCTGTCCTCATGAATGGATTGTTGCCTTTATTGCAAGAGTGGGGTCCTGATAAAAGAATGAGTTCTGCCCCCTTCCTTTTTCTCTTGCTTTCTCTTGCATATGCTCTTTTCCCTTCTGCCTTCTGCCATAGGATGATGCAGCAAGAAGGCCCTCACCAGATGCCTATCCCTTCTCAGCCTCCAGAAACATGAGCCAAATGAATTTCTGTTCTTTACAAATTACCCAGTTTCATATATTCTGTTATAGCAGCACAAAGTGGACTAAGAAGCTAACATGGCTCTTCAATAACAGAATGGTGGAGAGCACTCCATCTCCTCAGGCCTGGAAAAATGCTGTCCAAATCTTTCCCTGAGGACATCTCTTTTCTTATATTCCATATGGACCATACCCCATGTCTATTGACATGTTCTCTCTTCAAATATGCTCATACCATTGGTTAGGTTACAGCTTTCTTATGCAGCCAGACTTTGATTAGATTTTCCCACTTCTTTTCTTTTTGCCTTTGTGCCTGGGAAATATTCTACAAAGAGAGTTGGAACAGACTAAAATCAGCCATTAGGATTTTACTAATGAAGCTCTCAGAGATTGAGGGGGTATTTCACAGGTTCCCCTATGTTTTGAATATATTTCTCTGTGACGTTCTCTCCACACTCTCTTCCTCTGCCTTGCTCCAGAAAGAGAATTTTATGTGGTTGGTACCTCCTTAGGCTTCCAATAGAGTGCCTAACCCTGTGCAGGAACAATGTCATCAGCCCCAGTGGGAGATTTAGAAGTAGAAGTTATCTTTATCCCCCAAGAACCTGACTTTCAAAAGCTGTCATGATGCAATATTTATTTCAAAACGAAGGATAAAAAAAAATGTGTTTAATTCCAAGGAGAGATAATGTTTTTGTATAATCCAAGAATGCTTAATAGAGGAGGATACTTGATCTGGATTCTGAGAATCAGAGAGAGTGGATCCCACAGTAGAAATTGCTATTTCCCTTATTAGCATACTGTCACTAGTAATGTTAAGGTCTGGCTGTATTTTCCTTTACAAATGTGTTTTATATACTATTCAAGACTTCACATCAAACCCACTGACCCATTAAAAGAGGCCTTGAGAACGTCCTTCAAACAGGCACACTCCTGACCTGGAATGGATTAAAAATAGTAATCTGAGGTGAAAGATTTGCTTCTCCATTTCTGTCTAAGCTCATGAATGTACTTCTGTGGCTAGCCTGCCCCTGTGCCATTCATACATCAGCATCTTCTAAAGAGAGGATGATATATAATGTCCTCTTGGGCAGAGCAGTGTATGGGGCATGGAAATTTAGTAGGGAGCTGAGAACAAGAAAGAAGGTCTCTCCCAGTGGAGATCACCTGATTAGATTCCCGATCTTGCAAACTATGGAGTCAGACACAAGTACAACTTTACTACTGCACAGATAATAAATCATGAAGAAGAATGCGTTGTATTTTTTCCAAATTAAGTTTTCATTGATGCCCATGACTTCTGGAGAATAAAACGCAGCTAAGACAGACATTTATTTTGTGAATGAATAAAATAAAATTTCAACTGGGCAAAAAAATTATTAATAGAATAAATGCAAGTTTAATGTCTAACAAGACATTCAGTATGTAATTAAACTCAGCTTTATCAGCTCCAACATTCATTAATGGATTTAAAACCTGGAGAGCTATGAAGTTCTTTCAGAGGCAATCAATAACCTATTACAATTATGACATAAACTCTGAACCCTAATGACCAGCAGCAGAATAGTTGTGGCTTATTTAATGAGATAGTAGTAGTATTAGAGGTGAGCAAATGTATGGGAGGGTTAAACCACATTGGCTTTTATTTCACCCAAACCTACACCTTCATTTTTCCTTTGCAATACATCTAGGAAAAGTGCTAATTAGAGCTGTTCATTAGACCATCTTGTTCCTTCTAACCTTGAACTCCAGGTTTGCTTTTTCTGAAAAGTTTGCTTTTCAAGTGCTCTGATAAGTGGATCATTTAATTTTATGGTATTTTACAAGATTTCCACTGAATGTTTCTTCTTTTTAGTGGCCTTTACCATTCCTTCTTTTAATGCCCTTTAATTGACGCTGAGAGAAAACCCTGCTCCCCACAGGCATTTTCACTGGGATCTTTGGAGTGTCACTGTCATTCAACACTCTATACTGTGCCTGCTCTGCTAGAACAGATTTGAAAATACCAAGTTTAGTACGTGTTATTATGCCATGTTTCTGATGTTACCTACTATCTTACTTTGGGTTCTCCAGAAGGAAACCCTGAGACAAGATTTGATGCAAGAAGTATATTTGGGAAGTAAACAGGCCACCAACAGGGATTGGGGAAGTTAGACAGTCAAGGAGAAATGCGGCCTAACAAATATATGTGGTCTTGGTCCCAGGTTCCCCACACACAGCTCCTAAAACCCTTGGAATTTCTTAAGTGTTAGTAATATCTTTCTTTATTCACTAGAAGACCTTTTTGGTCACACCTGAGTTCATGCTAGTGGGGTGACTTAGAGTGGGGCCCCTAGATAGCCTCAGGATGGAAATGGTCACCAGAAAGACCAAGTGATTAGAGGGCGGGGGAGGTGCTGGAGAGTACGTTGTACAAAAACTGTTGTTTGTGTGTTTGTTTAGAGACAGTGTCACTCTGTCACCCATATTGGAGTGCAGTGGCATGATCATGGCTCACTGCAGCCTTGGCCTCCTGGGTTTAAGCGATCCTTCCACATTAGCCTTCCGAGAAGTTGGGACCACAGGTGCACATCACCATGTCTGGCTAATTTTTAAGTTTTTCCTTAGAGATGGGGTCTCAACATGTTTCCTAGGCACGTATAAAAACTCTTAAACAAGGAGATTTGAAAAATTTTGGGGTCTGGCAGGGTGATGTGCCAAGAGAGGCCATAGAAGCTCTGGGCTGCTCCTCCCTACCTCTATACTTTACCCTAGACATCTCTTCCATCTATCTGTTCTTTCATTGTATTCTGTATTATAAATTTAGGTATACCTAGGTAAAATGCTTTCCTGCATTCTATGAACCATTCTAGCAAATTATTGAACCTGGGGAGGGGGTTGTGGGAACCTCCTATTTAGAACCAGTCAGACTGATGTGTGGGTACCTGGGACCCCCTACTTGCAGTTGGCATGTGAAGTGGGAAAGCAGTCTTGTGGGACTAGATCCTTAATCTCTGTGGTCTGCACTAACTCAGGGTGGTTGGAATCAGAATTGAGTTAAATTGTAGGACCTCTTGTTGGTGTCCAGGGAGCTGGAGAATTGGTTGGTGTTGGAAAACAGTCCAGAGGAAAGTAGTCCATAAAGAAGGGTGCTCAGCAAACCAGACTTACCGTGAGCCCTTGGAGCTTAATCCTGCTAGGGAAACTTAATCGTGCTGTGGAGACCAGAGTAGAATATACACCTCAAAGTCCTGCCACCCAGTGGGCAAAGAAGCTCAGTATTTATATACCAATTCCTGTTGCCCATTGGTTGAGGACTGCTCTAAGGGTGCATTAATTCCCTGGTACTTCTGGTCTGCCACTTGGGTGGCAAAGAGTGCTCAGAGCTCAAAGAACACCCTCAGTATTGGCAACTGGAAGTCAGGCTGGTGTGCACTATTGTGGTAAGGGAAGGGGCATGAGAGATCACCCAAAACTCTGTTCCGTCTACTGTTGGCAGACCTTCTGCTTGCACTGCCTGTTATAGTTTGGATATTTGTCTGCACCCAAATCTCATGTCTAATTGTAATTCCCAATGCTGGAGGTGGGGCCTTGTGGGAGGTGTTTGGATCGTGTGGGAGGTGTTTGGATCGTGGTTTGGTGCTATTTCATGATAGCGAATTCTTGAGAAATCTATGTGTTTAAAAGTGTGTGTCACCACTGCCTCCCAACACTCTCTTGCTTACTCCTGCTTTCACCATGTGATGGGCCTGCTCCCCCTTCACCTTCCACCATGACTAAGCCTCCTGAGGCCTTTCGATCAGCCAAGCAGATGCCAGCACCCTGCTTCCTGTAAAGCCTGCAGAACTGTGAGCCTATTGAACCTCTTTTCTTTACAGATTACCCAGTCTCAGGTATTTCTCTTCATAGCAATGCAAGAACGGTCTAATACACTTCCTTTAGTACTTGAAGGCTGTAGGAACTTGATTAGAATTTTACATTCCTAGCAATGCTTGTTGTCCTGTTAGACATTTAGATTTACACTCACTATTAGTAGCTGGACAAATGGGCTTAAAGATAGCTACAGAAATATAACAGGCGACAACTTGGAAGGAAGGAAGCTTAGTATTGTTATATGAGTGAGAAGAGGTGGGGAGAAGGAGCTTACTAACTGTCCTTGCAGCCAGAGGCAGCAAAAAATCACATAAAGAGATCCTTTGAAACTTTTGGTGGCATCCAAGGGTCAGAATTAGGTAATTGCCTAGGACTAGACTGGGTATGGAAGGGTGCAAGACGTGGTGTTGGGGAGTGTGTGTGTGTATTTACCTGTGTATTCCAGAGCATGAGTGATACAAGCACATATACTGGAAGACAGACTAGGAGAACTGCAAATCTGACATCATGTGTTTTGTTGGGGTTTTGCATGAATCTAACCATCCTAATGCGAACCATTATTCCCCTTTCCCTTGTCCTAAAACACTATGCTTCAGGTTTATTTTCAAAACCACAGCCTGTCTCAAAAGATTCCAAGTAAATAGTATTGTTTTAATGAAGAAACAAAGGGACTCCTTAAGGAATCCAGCTGATTATCCTGAACATAACCCACGAGGCTTTTCTGTGATCTCAGTTTTCTCTTTAGCAGTGCTATTTTCGGGAAGAAAATCAGCACGTGTGAGGTTAGAGTTCCAGACTGAGTTAAGAGTGAGAAAAGTAAGATTTAGCTTTTCAGCCTGTAGTTTTCAGTTGTCTCTTTTTGGGGCTGTCAGTGCTCATGGTAGCAAATCCTGCAATTAAGGATGCTTACCTAGGTTATCTAAATAGGAACATGTATAGATTATATTGTGCATATGCATGCAAATGGAACCCCATGGGACGCTTTAGTATCTGAAAGTTTCTTTTGTTTTGATTGAGCTCTCATCCAAAGAAGCATTTTCTTCTCATTCATTATCTACTTCTCAAGGACCATTTGTATATCTTAAACTGATTTTATATATAATAGCCCTGTGGATGCTAATTAGAAAACCATCAGCTTTTGTAGCCTTTTGGAATCTCTTAGGAAATTAACATAATTGGCTTTTGTTTGCATTTTGAAATTTCACACACTTGATGAAGGTCACATTCATCTTGCATTGATTATTCCTCAATTTCACACCCACACTGTTCTTTATACCTAATAGCTGTTCAATAAATCTTGGTTGAAATAAATGCATCATTTAAATCTTCCAATGTCAGCCTTTCAGTATGTCCAATTAATACTCTGGAATGTTTCAAGACAGTCAAGAAACAGTCAAGCTGTAGTTGTTTACCAGTGCCTTCCAATTGCAAAGACCTGTAAGTTCCACTGTAGGCTCAGTTTTCCCAGTTTGTGATTCAGTCTCTATTCAATTAGGCAGTTATAATGTTAGCCCAAGGTAGTAGAGTGGACTTTAGGATTAGACTTGTTGCTCCAGATTTGTATCTGTTTTGCCTGATGACACATGTCCATTAAGCCTAGGCATGCCCTTCCCATGGTGGTGTAGGACGTTCGGCTGTGATTTTGCCTTAATTTCCTTCCCCAATTAGTACTCAGTTCCCTACTGAAAATGAAACCTGTATGGGATCCTATTTGCTCAGTTGAGGCCCTGATATTTTACTTAAATCAAGCTAGCTCTTTCTCCTAGGAGCTGAATCATACACAAATAACTCAAGACCACTGTCTGCTATTCTCCTGTGAATGTGTTTGTCACCTGCAACTGTTCTTCCATCATACACCAGACCTGAAAATGTGTAATCACTTAGACCTATGACATTGTATCATCCTGCTCAAATTTGATCTCCTCAGTTTTCTGTTTTCCTTAGTCATTCATCCATCTACCCAACCAATTGTTTATTCATTCACTCCCTTACCCTTCCGTGGGGACCATTATGCCCTATGCATAATTCTAAAACAGATTCTACTTTTTGGACCTGAACTTTCAATTGTCAGCTACTGCACCAATCATCAATTTTACGCCTGCTCAGTTTCCCTTATCTCTTGATTTTCACCCAGACTAAACTTCTCATCAGTTGTAGAAGTCCTTATTTGTCTTACATTCAAGCCTACCAGTCTTTGTGTTTGTTTGTTTTGAGATGGAGTCTTACTTTGTCACCCTGTCTGGAGTGCAGTGGCGTGATCTTGGCTCACTGCAACCTCTACCTCCCATGTTCAAGCAATTCTCCTGCCTCAGCCTCCCAAGTAGCTGGAATTAAAGACTTGCACCACCACGCCTAGCTAATTTTTTAATTTTAGTAAAGACGAAGTTTTACCATATTGGCCAGACTGGTCTCAAACTTCTGACCTCAAGTGATCTACCCTCCTTGGCATCCCAAAGTGTTGGGATTACAGGCATGAGCTACCACACCCGGCTACCTACCACAGTTTTAATAAGAGCTCATCTTGCTTTGGCCTTTCTATTGCTGAGTACATCCTATTGTTTCTTTATAACTTATATGGAAATTGGGGTTGAGAATTGAGTTTTGTAACCTCAATGGAAGAATAAAATAATGTAAGTTTGTATGCTGGACAAATACATATTCTATGTGAGGCACAGTGGGAACCAGCGAATGAGACAGACTGGACTACTGGCTCATGAAGCTTATACTCTAGCAAGGGAGACATTCATTAAATAAGGAGAGTCAATCCCTCATTATTTGTGGATTCTGTATTTGCAAATCTATTCACTCACCAACATTTGTTTGTAAGCCTAAAATCAATGCTCACAGCTCTTTCATAGTCATTTATGGATGTGCACAGAGCAGTGCAGAATTCAAGTTGTCCAGCCCACGTGTTACAAGCTGAGGCTGAACAAGGTGATGCCCTACCTTCTTGTTTCACCTCTCAGACTGTAAAGAAGTATCTTTATTGTGGAAGATTTAAAGCCATGTTTTGTTTTTTTACATTTCTATGCTTTTTTGTGGTGATTCTTCTGTTTTAAAGGACCCCCAAATGTAGTGCTAAAGTGCTGTCTAGTGTTTCTAAGCACAAGAAGGCTATGATGTGCTTTATGGAGAAAATATGTGTGTTAGATAAGCTTCATTCAGTCATAGGTTAGAGAGCTGTTGGCCATGAGTTTGATGCTAATGAAACAATAAAATATATTAGACAATGTGTTTTTAAACAGACACACACACATAAGACAGTCATGGATTAAGCTGCTGATGAGAATCTTCTAACCAGAGGATTGCAGGAACCCAATCCTGTATTTGCTAATGTAATGTTCACAGTGACTTTATAGACCATAAGGACTGTGAACAGCAAGAATGACTGTAATTGAATGAATAACTCTTTAATTGCTTATATGATAAGTGCTATAAATTAATAGCACTCCATTCCACAGCAGCATATACAGAGGAACTTATCCTCACCTTAGAGGTTAGGAAAGGCTTCCCCGAGGAAGTGGTGTTTCCCTTGTGATGTGAAAGAGACGTAGAGATTAGCTGAGTTCAGAGTAGGAGGTAGGGCATTTCAGACAGAGCGAACAGAATAGATAAAAGCCCTGATATAGGAAAGAATGTGATACATTGGAGGAATAAGAGAAGGCCACCATGAGAATATGATTGTGTGTGTGGTGGGGAGGGAGGGTGCAGGGACGAGTGGTGAAAAAGCAAATAAAGCTGTAGACGTGGACAGAGGACAGTTTATGTAGGAGTCTGTCAGCCAGGTTAAAAATTTGAACTTTAGTACAATAGCAATGAGAAAATACTGTTGGGTTTTAGCTAGAGAACTGATAGTTCCTTCTGCTCTGTGAAGAATGGATTAAAGACAGGCAAAGTGAATATGGGGACTCCAGACAGGAATCCAAACAGGAGATGACAATGGCTTGAGCTAGGGTTTGAACTAGGGTGTGACCATGGATATAGAGAGGAGGAGACAGACTTCTAAGAGATATTGAAAGTAAAAATGGTAATATTCAGTAAGTGAGGAGAAGTGGAGGATGAGGGAGAAGGAGAAGTTGAGGATAATCATGGCAGGAGCATCTGGGTAGTTAATGATGTCATATATAAGAAGGGGAACTCTGGAGAAGAAAGACAATTAGAGAGAATGTAGTACATTTTGTTTCCAAAAATGGCTGCTTTTTTTTGCAGTGTGACCTTACTACTCTCTCACTAAGAGGCAGAAATTATTTCCCTTCCCCTTGAACCTGGGCTGATCCTGAGTCTGATTTGTCTAATGAGAATATAGTGGAAGTGATGCTTTATAGCTTCTGAGCCTGGTATTTAAGAAAATTGCAATTTCTGCCTTTGTTTCTTGAAATGTTTCTCCTTGGAATCCAGTTGCCATCTTTGAGGAAGCTCAAGTGGCTACATGGAGATGCTCACATGAAGGAGAATCAGGATCCGTGGCTGATAATCCCAATTGGCATCCAGCTGGAAGCCAACATGGACTGTCAGCTATGTGAATCTTGGACCTCCAGCCTTCTCAGCACCCTAACTACACTACATGAGCAGGAGAACTATCCAGATAACCTACAGAAGCATGAGAAACAATAATTTTCTGCAATAGATATCTAAAACAGAGTATATAGGAATTCAATTTTGGACGTGTACATGAAATGTTGTGGGGCACTCAGGTGAAGATGACTATTAAGGGGTTGGTTATAAGTATCTAGAGCTGAGAAGTGAGATCTGGGTTGGAAGTTGCTAGTGTTAAATTGTATTTGTAACCATGGGAGTTGCTAAAAATCTGATGAGAATGTAGCGACAATAAAAAATCAATATAGAATTAGGTCTGGGACTGCACTTCAAAGAATTCTAGCTTTGGATGGCCATGTTGCAAGGAAGTGCCCTCACTGGAGAT
This sequence comes from Cacajao melanocephalus, assembly GCA_963573385.1. Lineage (NCBI taxonomy): Eukaryota > Metazoa > Chordata > Mammalia > Primates > Pitheciidae > Cacajao > Cacajao melanocephalus. The sequence continues at coordinate 9,281 of CAUYLG010041760.1, forward strand.
TAAGAAGGAGCAGCCACAGTTTTCCTGTTATCATGGAAGCCAAGAGAGGAGACTACTTCCAGAAGGAGTGTAGGCTCAACAGTAGTATCAAAGACAAATGAGAAGTTACAGAAGATGAGTTCAAAGAGTTTCCATTGTTGATTAAGAAACATAGTGGGCACTGATAATTCACCTAAGTAAATTTCCAGAGTATTGCAATTTACTTTTTACAGTGCTGATATTTCGATTTTAACCACTTTAGTATAATAGCTTACATTGCACATTTTGTGTATGCAAGGCACTGTGTTGGATTCTTGATCTATGTTACATCATCTTTAATTTAACCATTATAACAATTATATTTATTTTTGAGGCAACTGAACCTTAGGGAAATTAAATGAGTTTCCTAGAATTATTCAGCCAGTCAGTGGCTACATGCTCTTTGTCCCAGTCCCACCTAATCTACTGCTCTGAGTCTGTTGAAGGAAAGAAAGCCACATTATTGTTAATTGTTTTGGGTACAGTGACGCTCATTTTTTTGGGAGTCTTTTTGGAGCTTATGTCCTTTGGAGATACAAACCAATATTTACAGTTGAAGTTTTATATCTTGCATATGCTTCAAAATAATCTAAGTGGTAAAGAGGAAGTCATTGTACCATATTCCATTTTTCTATAGTTTGAAATTTTCTATAATGGTAAGTTTTATTTTTAAAGTGTCTCAGTCAGGTTCTGAGGTCTTCCCAGTGAAGAAAGGTACATGGGCTTTGTATAAGCTATTTTAGGTACTCAGTTTTATTTCTGGTAGTTTTTCTCTGATGTGGATAGCTAGCAATCTAGATAAATGGTCACTGGACATGGATGGAACTATTAAGTACTCGATAAAGCCTGCAAAAATAAGGAAACGAGCCTTCATATTTTGATTTACTGAATAATTGCTAACGGTGACATTCATCATCATTCTATAGGCTTAGCAGCATTTGTGAAATGACAATTAATTAGCAGGATGGCTTTATAAAATGCATGTTGCTTTTCATTGCTATGGCCCATTTTCCTTGTTTAATACAAACTTGGAAGCTCTTAAATGCATCCTAAATCTTTCTGGATTTGTTGTTGCATAGTTCCACAGATATTTTCCCCCAGAGACATGGTAATTTTGCAACTTTTAAATATTCAACACAATTCTAATTATAAATAGTTCTCTTTCAAAAGTGATAGCCAGACACTTGGCACAAACCACATCTTGTTATATTGGAAAAGATGACAGCATAATGACTGATGATATGTGTTAGATTCTCTCATTTCTCTTAATTAGAATTTTCTCTGCATTATCATGCTTTGTAACTAACCAGCTTATTCCTGACAGTGGTTAATGTGATTAGGAATGGTTTTAACTTTGTGTTTCATTTGGAGAAACAGCCCAGCCAGTCTGTCTGATAGCCTGTGTGGGCGGAGGAAGAAATTTCCTCCAATCTTCCAATTTTTCTGTTCTGATTGGGCTGGCCTGATCAGGTTAAAAGAGATCAGGGAAGTGGGAGTATGTCTTATGCTGTCAGAAGAAGAGAGATACATACAAAAAGGAAGAAGTGTGTAGCCTTGGGTACAAGGCAATGAGAGGGTTAGAGAGGGTGACCATATGGAGCCATAAATCAGTAGCTACCCAGGCAACAAAGCTGACTCTGTACATCTGGTACGTGACTCACCAGTTATTTACTGAGCACCTGCTGTGAGCACAACCCGGCCATCACCACTGTGGGGGAGTACAAAGGACTCCAGAGACCTTTTATTTGCCTTCAATTCTAGTTGGAGGCAGATTTCTGTAACTTAATACCCTCTTTGAAGACAAGGACTCATCTCTTTGGTTCATCCTTATATCCCATTGCCTGGTACCAGGTTTAGCTCACAGTAGTTACCCTTAATAAATGATTTGCTAATGAATGAATGGATGGATAAATATAATAACATGAGAATAGTTATGGGGTCACTTACAAGAGATCTAATAACCCACTTCAAACTAAATATGTGAATGCCAATAGGGTGGTCATAGAATAAAGGAATATCAGAGCAACGTGAGGTTCTGCAAAAAGATTTCAGGCTTCTGACAAGCCTGTGCTGGTTTCCATTTCCTCAGTCTCCCCAGACAGGGTAAATTAAGATGAGGGCTGTGACGGTTAAACTGCCCAGGCCCCACTCATGGAACATTCATGCCAGTGAAACTCCTGGAAACTATTCCTCAAGGTAAGTGAGAGGGTATCTGGTAGGTACAAAAAGGTGAGGGAGTTTCACCTACTCATAAGTTGCACAGACATTCCTGGAGTTGGGATACCTAAGAGAGGAGATAGTGCAGCTTTACAAGGGTCCCAGATGAGCTGGATGCAGAATGCATGTGGATTTTATGATGTCTTTTTTTTTTTCTGTGCTGTGGCCAATCCTGAACCTTTTGAAATATAAGGAGACACAGTGTCCCAGAGGTCAGTCATTATAGTGTCCTGGAAAAGAGGATTTCTGAGCCTTCTACACATGATTTGGGAGAGAGACTTGTGACAGCTTCATCTGCATTATCCTGGAAGATTCAGAGAAGATACTGTAGTTTGCCTTTAGTTCACAGATTGCTCACAGATCAGCAAAGTGAAGACTTCGGGAGGAGCTGAAAACATAATTTTCATGTGGGTATTCTCCTCTGAATTCAACAGAATACCTGACTTGAAACAAATATTCGGATCATCTGTGGGGTTGCTTTATCTAGAAATCCACATACCTGTGCTTCAGAGTAGTGGCATAAATGAAGAAAAATAATTCGGCTAGAGAATTTATGAGGAACACCCTTCCATCCTTCCCTTCCCCGCACTGAGATATTCAGGAACTGTATTCTTCTTCTTCCAGTGAATATGTGAATGTTTTGTTAAATAGAATCTATTGATCAATTGATACAACATGGCCAATCTCTTCTTAGGAGAGAATATTATTGTTATGAACTGAATTGTGTTCCCCTAAAATTGATAGGTGGAAACCCTGATGCTCAATGTGACTGTATTTGGAGATAGGGCCTTTAAGGAGACAATCAAGGTTAAAAGATATTATAAGACTGGTTTCTAATCTAATAAAACTGGTGTCCTTAGAAGACGAGAAAGATGCCAGGATGTGTGTGCACAGAGGGAAGGCTCGGTGGGAACCCAGCAGAAAGGAGACCATCTGCAAGCCAGGAAGAGAGAAGCCTCGCCAGAAACCAGCACTGCCAGTGCTTTAAGCTTCGATTTCCAGTTTTCATATCTGGAGAAAATACATGTCTGTTGCTTAGCTCACCTAGTCTATAGCATTCTGTTATGGTAGCCTCAGCAGATTAGTACATTAAAAGTAAATAAATAAGACATGTCTTCTGTGGTTAGTGGACTTAACTGCACTCAGTTGAGGAGAAAAGACAAATGTGCATAAAATGGGGAAAACATACTGTTATGTTGAACAATGCTGACAGTAATATAATAAATATAATACTGACACTAATATAATAACAAGAGCTTATTTTAATGGTCAACTTACGATGTGTGAGTTTCATGTGAAGCGTTGAATTACGTGCCCCCAAAAAGATAGGTGGAAGTCCTAATCCCCAGTAACTTCGTATGTGACTTTATTTGGAGATACAGTCTTATGGAAATAATCGAATCAAAATGAAATCATCAGAATGGACTCTAATTTTGTATGACTGATGTCCTTATAAAAGGGGGACATTTGGACACAGAGACAGACATGTGCAGAGCAAAGATGTCATGAGGACACACAGGGGGAGGATACCATGTGACTGGAAGAGGCATCTACAAGCCAAGGAGTGCCGAGAACTGCCAGTAAACACCAGAAGATGGTTGGTGTAATTACTTTCAATGGCAAAAACCACAGTTACTTTTGCACCAACCTAATAGCAGCTGCAAGGAAGGATTCTTCCCTAGAGTCTTCAGAGAGAGAGAGAGAGAGAGCTTGGCTCTCCTGACATGTGATTTCAGATTTCCACCCTCCAGAAATGCGAGATAACACATTTCTATATTTTCAGCCCCCAGTTTTTGGTGCTTCCTTACAGCAGGGCAGGGCTTGTTCTCAGAGCTGTTACGATAGGGCAGCTTAACAGGGCGGCTTCCTCAGTCATTATTTCACCACAAATTTTAAGCTATCACTGGAATGATTAAGAAATTATAGTGCCAGTTCACTGAGATTTCCACACATGGGGTGAGCTGTCCTCACTGAAGCAGCGAAGTGTCTCTAATGGAAAGAAAACAATATGAATAACATAAAACATCACTTGTCATTGACAAACTAATGCTGTAGAGTATTTTTGTGATGCACACACAAGTTGTATAGTGACTACCTCTAAAGCACCTACTATTAGCTCATTTTATAGCTCAGGAAATGAGAGTCAGAGAAATCCAATGACTTGCCTGACTTACCCTTGGTCTCACAGCTAGTAAATTATACAGCTGGCATTCAAACTAAGGTTTCCTCTAGCTAGGTACTGAAAAGTAGAATGATTTGGATAAGTAGTGTAGGAAGTACTTCTGATCTGTGAGAGTAAACAGAATCATTTCCACTAGAGATATTTCCAGGCATAGCTAAAAGAGAGAGTCAAAAGTGTGACTGGAGAATGAGGAGCCCAACGTAACAGGATTAGTACACATAAGGCTTCAAGGTGGCCGTTTGGTTTCATGGAAGGTCAGTGTCTCCCCATCCTTAGGAATTCCTGCTTCCAAGAATTGATTAGTGAGAAGCAGACAATAGAACTTGACCCAAATCCATTTCACCTGCCATTATTTGCAAAAATAATGACAGTAAAAGAAACCTGACCTGACTCCATCTTGCTTTTAACCTCCAAGCTACCTTTATTCATTCCTGTGTATTAGCCAAAGTAACTCTGAAAGGAATTTAGTTTGTAGTTGAACTTTGAAACAAAGATTATGACAGCCCCTCTCCAAAACAAACCACCTCCTTGCTTGGGGAGCAGACTGCCTTTGTAAAACTAACAAATTAGCCACAAGATTAGGAATTGTGGTTAGGAGTCATGCAGCCAGAAATTGTGGTATGGAGGTTAGGCCCTGAGATTCCTAACCTCACCAACCTGCGGATAACATTGCTGTTGTAAAACCTAAGATTGTTGTCCAAGACATTTTTCAGACCTCACTTCTGATAGACCAGCTGCTGCCACCCAGACTGGCAATCTGGCTCAACTAGTTCTGCAATCCCACCCAGGGAAGAAGAACCTGCTCCGACGCCCTGTGATTTCATCGCTGACCCAACTAATCAGCATTTCCTAATTTTTAGACCCCTGCCTGCCAAACTACCTAAAAAATCCTAGCTTCCAAATTTTCAGGAAGGCTGGCCTGAGTAACAATAAAACTTTAGCCTCCCCTTTAGCTGGCTCTATGGGTATGAAACCCTTTCTCCACTGCAATTCCTCTGTCTTGATAAATCAGCTCAATCTGGGAAGTGGGCAAGAGGAACCCATCCAGTGGCTACACCAGCATGAAATTCTGTGTCCTCTTCCTGCGTCTTCTCTATCCTCCTTATCTCTAGGTTTCTGTATGACATGGGGGATGATGGAGATCATTGACCATATCAATCATATGGAAATCCATGTGTCCCTTCTGAGATTTACATAGAAACATCTAAGCAAATAATGAGTTTTCTCCAGAGCTAGTCAATATTTTACAAACAAGTAGCACTAACATCCATTATCTTATCTTTAAAATCTCCATTAAGCACTATGCTGTAGCAAAACAAAACAAAATGAAACAAAAGAAACCTCAGAATACAATATAACATGGCAAGACAAAACAATAACAACTGACTTAATGCAGATGTACTTACAGCAAGACCAGCCGCTTTACAGAAATTCTGAGTTGTAGAGTATTTAACAAGAAATATAGCTTTATAGAGAAAGTCTCCAGCTAAATATGGGGCAGTAGAAAGTGGCCAAATGCAAGCCTAAGATTTCTTTACTAAGCAAGAGCAATTTGTCATTATCAAAGCTAGAGAGAGAGAGAGATAGAGAGAGAGAGACAGGGTGGGGGGTAGCATTGAGTAGAAAAAGTGGTCATTTGTGATGGGATCATCTGGTTTGGGTTTTGTGGCTGTGTGGCTTTGGGGTCTCTTTGTTTCCCAAGGCCTCAGTGTTTTCATCTATAAAATGTGTGAATTTCACTAAAAATCATAAATTCCTCTTAAGCTCTATGTCCTGCCTTATAGAAATCAGTGCTTCTTGAGTGTCTAAAAGTTCTTCAAAGTGGGATCTTTATTATTTGAACTTCTTTAAGATGCGTAAGAATCCTCTCCAAGCATTACCTTTTGGCTTGGAAAACAGTACCTTGGTCCAATTTAAATGACGATAAGTGCAAATCAATGGCATCTAAATTAGAAAGGTTTTATGATAGTTGATTATACAAGAAGGCTTGGGTCATTATATTAAAACGACTTTTCTCTTTTTCTCAATCTCGTGTCACCTTGATAATTTATTCCTTGGCAAAGACTATGTGTCTTACGTTGTAAGCCTGGTTGTTTACGGTTGTATCAGTATACAAGCTCTAGTCGACTGCTTCTATTATCATCCCAAACGTGGAATATCTATGGAAGTCACCATGACAGCCTTCTAGATTTTACGTATTATCTACATGGAGTTCCTTTGGTACATATATTAATTAGACATAGGCAGCTAATGACACAAATCATACTATTTGGAGAAAAGAGTAATGTTTTTATCTTCTAATTCATCTACTCACCCCATAAGGAAATTCTGTCCCTTCTCTTCTTATTCTTCCTTTTCTTAAAAGTATTTATTATATTCAGCTTTCCTATAGAAGGATTCCCTATTCAATCAATGGTGCTGGATAACTGGCTAGCCGTCTGCAGAGAATTGAAACTGGACCCCTTCCTTATATCATATACAAAAATTAACTCAAGATGGATTAAAAATTTAAACATAGAACCTAAAACTGTTAAAAACCCTGAAAGACAACCTAGGCAACACCATAAGCATGGGCAAAGATTTTATGACAAAGATGCCAAGAGCAATCCACCCATCAGCGTGGAAAATGCAAACAAACAAAAAAACACGAATTCTAACACCCTTCTATTCTCCTTCAGGGCTACCTTTCTAGTTTTCGTGATGCTTTAGTCTGAATTCTCTAAATCTATAATTTTTTAAGACGTTCATTCTTGTTTCTGATATTAGTTGGCATTAATAATTAATGCATGGGAGCTATCAGATACTCTGTACATAATTGCCTATTCTATTAGCATTTGAACTAAATCAGAAAAAATAAAAGATCTTTCAAGTGAGACGTGGTAAGTTAGAGGAAGCTAACTGAGGGACAAGTTAGAATGGTTTGTAAAAGAACTATACTGAAGCTGAAATGAAAAAACCTAAGTTTGAGGATTTCACTCCACTATTTACTATCTGGATAACCAAAGATAATTCATTTAATTTCTCTCAGTCTATTTCCTCATCTATAAAATGGAGCTAAATAAATAAAGGATCAATAAATAACAACAATATGCTTATCCTCAAATTCTTACTGCCCAGCACACAGTAAGTGCTCAAATGATGCCTGCTGAATATCTGATCTTCACCACTTTATTGGTAAATAGAAAATAAGTATTGGGCAAGCATTTAGTGTTGTCAGCACCAAGATAATAAATATGAAAACACCTCATGAACCATAAAGCACTGTACAGATGCAAGAGCTTTTAAAAACCCAAAGCAACATGATGGTTTTCCCACTTAGAAGACATAAAATTCCAACCCACTGTCTATTTTCCCTTCTGCTACAATAAAATGGCAGCAACAGCAGTTTCAGCATTGGGTTATGAGGCTGGAGTTACAGGAGCTAGGCTTCATGCCACAAAACACAAAGAGGTGGAGATATGAGAGCATCTTCCTGACTTAGCAAAGGAGGGTTTTAAGAGCAATCAGCTGGAAGACAAAGGTATTCGGAATTACACTGTGTCCCAGAGCTTCCCTTTGCCATCTCTGGGCCCTGGGAAAGGCAGTGTCAGGAAAGCACAGGGGAAACATATGGTGGTAGAACAGCATGCTGACAGCTGAGGCACAGTTTCATAATAACACATAAAAGTAACAGCTATGCTAGTTAAAACAGGATTACTTTAAAATATATGCATAGATACACACACACACACATAGACGTGTCTTGAAAACTGGGATCGAAGGGCTGTCTGAAGAGGCAGCCAGAATCAGGGGAAGTTAGAAGTTTGCAAGCTCTTGTCTACAATGCTGACACACAGCATCACTGGAAGTTGGTAGGTGGCCAAGACTCAGCCCTCCTCCTTGCCAGGGTCTTATCCAGTGGATGTGAGAAACTGACACAACACATCAGCTTTTCCCATGGCTGGGCAAGCACCCAGTGATCCTCAAGTGCAGGGGTTCTGGTAAATAATTTTTGAACTGTAGCTTGGGTTTGAGGTCACTAAACACCTTTAATTTATTCCATAAGGCTGGATCTCGAAGTCAACCTGTGTGAGGGTATCTGGATCTGCAGAGATTTGTTTCCCCACATGGATGAATGGAAGACTGGGACCTGCCCCAAACATCATCACCGGTAGAATGCAACCACAACAGAAGAACTGATGGGCTGAGGTTGCTTTTGTAATTTAGTCATTCCATCCTCTAGAAAATGTGGCTCAACAAATGTTCCAGTTCTGATCAATCTGATTGTTTATTCCTCCTAAAGTAGGAAGAACAGGAAAATGAAGGATAGAAGTTCCCTACTACATGGGTAGATGAATTAGGAGAAAGAAACATTACTCTTTTCTCCAAAAAGTATGATTTATGTCATTAGCTGCCTTATGTCCGATGAATATATGTACTTAAGGAATTCCATGTAGATAATATGCAAAGTCCAGGAAATGGTAGGGACTTCCACAGGTATTCTATATTTGGGATGATAACTGCCAAAAGCAATTGCAAAAACAGCAAAAATTGACAAATAGGATCTAATTAAACTAAAGAGTTTCTGCACAGCAAAAGAAACGATCAAAAGAGTAAACAGACAATCTACAAAATGGGAGAAAATTTCTGCAAACTATGCATCTGACAAAGGTCCAATATCTGCACCTGTAAGGAACTTAAAGAAGTTTACAAGAAAAAAACAACCCCAATCAAAAGTGGTCAAAGGACATGAACAGACACTTCTCCAAAGCAGACATACATGTGGCCAACACACATATGAAAAAAAAGCTCAACATCACTGATCATTAGAGAAATGCAAATCAAAACCACAGTGAGATACCATCTCACACTAGTCAGAATAACTATTATTAACAAGTCAAAAAATAACAGATGCTGATAAGTTTGTGGAGAAAAATGTTTATACACTTTTGTTGGAAGTATAAATTACTTCAACCATTGTGAAAGACCTAAACACAGAAATACCATTCTACCCAGCAATCCCATTACTGGGTATATACCCAAAGGAATATATATCATTTTTTAATAAAGACACATTTACATGTGTGTTAATTTCAGCTCTGTTCACCATAGCAAAGACATGGAATCAACCTACATTCCCCGTCAATGATAGACTGGATAAAGAAAATATGGCACATATACACCATGGAATACTATGTAGCCATAAAAAGAACAAGATTATGTCCTTTGCAGGGAAATAGATGGAGCTGGAGGCCATTATCCTTGCAAACTCATACAGGAACAGAAAACCAAGTACCTCATGTTCTCACTTATAAGCAGGAGCTAAAGGATGACAACATGTGGACATGCAGAGGGGAACAATACACATGGGGATCTTTCAGAGGGTGAAGACTGGGAGAAGGGAGAGGATCAGGAAAAATAACAACTAATGGGTAGTAGGCTTAATACCTGAGTGATTAAATAATCTGTATAGCAAACACCTATAACACAAGTTTACCCATGTAACAAACCTGCACATCCTGCACGTGTACCCCTGAACTTCAAAGTTAAAAAAAGCCTATAAATGTATAAAACTCAAACTTCTAATAAAAAAAATCAACAAAAATATACAATTTTTCAACTATTAAGGTGAAAACTATTTGGCAGCATTTAAAAATTGATAATTTTTAGTGTTAGCACATTCAAGAAACATGGTCAGAAAAATAGGATAAACTTTTATACTCTTACTGCTAAACAAGGGCTATGGGTTGGTGTGATCATCCTGAAGGGAATAAACTGTCAATCGAAGGTTTTACCAGCATTCATGACCTTTGACCCAATACTTTGACTTCCAGAAATTCAAGAAAGTAGAGATGTGTATAAACAATAAGTATAGCAATATTTGCTGTATTTATTTTTAACAAAAATCGGAAACCTCATTGTTTAATGATGAGTGAAAAACCTATGATTTATATTCAAATGATTGACCACTTTGTAACTATTAATGTTTTTGAAGAATAGTTAATAAAATAGGGAAGTATTGAAAATATAACATTAGGTGAAAACAAAATTGGACCCACAATTATATACGTGAATGAGTTATTGAGTTAAAAACCACACCACACTGTCAATAATGGTTATATGTTGGAGATAAAAATTAGAGCCATTTCAATGTTATTCTTTACGTGTTTTTATATTTTTTAATTTTCTGGAAAGACTATGTGTTATAGTTACATTTTAAACAATGAATTATATTTATTTTTTATATATATATTATTTAAAAGAATTATTTTATGTGTCCAAAAACCAAAAGTTAGTTAATTACAAAGTCAGCTAATCAACAAGATTCCATTTCCCTGAATGCTTTCCTTGGTTATAATTGTACAAATTTCTGCTCAAGATACACCATTTCATAATTGTAGGTAGTATTTCTGATGTTTTATTTCTTTTTTAAAGATATATTCACATATTAATTTACTAATGAAATTAATTTTTTTAAATTTTATATATATATATTTTATTGCATCTTAGGTTTTGGGGTACATGTGAAGAACATGCAAGATTGATGCATAGGTATATACTTGGCAATGTGGTTTGCTGCCTTTCTCCCCATCACCTATATCTGGCATTTCTCCCCATGTTATCCTCTCCAACTCCCCACCACCTGCTGTCCTGCCCCTAGTTCCTCCCCACGGACCCCAGTGTGTGATGCTCCCCTCCCTCTGTCCATGTGTTCTCATTGTTCAACACCCGCCTATGAGTGAGAACATGCGGTGTTTGATTTTCTGTTCTCGTGTCAGTTTGCTGAGAATGATGGTTTCCAGGTTCATCCATGTCCCTACAAAGGACACAAACTCATCCTTTTTTATGGCTGCATAGTATTCCATGGTGTATATGTGCCACATTTTCTTTATCCAGTCTATCATTGATGGGCATTTGGGTTGGTTCCAGGTCTTTGCGATTGTAAACAGTGCTGCAATGAACATATGTGTTCATGTGTCTTTATAATAGAACAATTTATAATCCTTTGGATATATACCCAGTAATGGGATTGCTGGGTCAAATGGAATTTCTATTTCTAGGTCCTTGGGGAATAGCCACACTGTCTTCCACAATGGTTGAACTAGTTTACACTCCCACCAACAGTGTAAAAGTCTTCCTA
>CAUYLG010041762.1:0-11077 GCA_963573385.1 Cacajao melanocephalus
GCACTGGTTTCTTCCCATTTTTGTGGATTTATCCACCTGTCGTCTTTGTAATTGCCGACTTTCAGATTGGGTCTGAGTGGACGTCCGGCTTGTTGGTGATGAAGTTTTTTTTGTTTCTTAGTTTTCCTTCGGCAGACGCCCCTTCCCCACAGAGCTAGGCCTTCCCGGGTTCAGCTGTGCTTGCTGTGAAACTCTCAGTCCTCAGCGTTTCCAATTGCTGTTCTCCTTGTGGGGATGGGACCAGCCGAGCCCGACCCAAAGGGCACCCAGGCCCGTATACTCCGCACTGAGAAGCGCTGCGCCGGGGCGCCAGCAAAACAGCTGCGCTGGCCAAAAGAGTTGCGCTGGTGACCCGTGTGCCTCCTCCGCCGGGAATCTCCCAGTTTGTGGGCAACAGAAATTCGTCTGAAATTGCGGCGTCCACTTGCTCTCTGCACTTTAACTGGGAGCTACAATCCTGGGCTGCTGCTAATCGGCCATCTTGGATCTCTCTCCTGAATGCTTTGCTTCTTAAAAATTTCTTCTGCCAGATACCCTAAATCATCTCTTGAAAGTTCAAAGTTCCACAGATCTCTAGGGCAGGGGCAAAATGCCACCAGTCTATTTGCTAAAGCATAACAAGAGTGACTTTTGCTCCAGTTTTGAATAAGTTCCTCATCTCCATCAGAGACTACCTCTGCCTGGACTTCATTGTCCATATCAATATCAGCATTTTAGTCAAAACCATCCAACAAGTCTCTAGGAAGTTCCAAACTTTCCCACATCTTCCTGTTTTCTTCTGAACCCTCCAAAGAGTTCTAACCTCTGCCTGTTACCCAGTTCCAAAGTCATTTCCACATTTTCAAGTCATCTTTATAGCAGTGCCCCAAACTCCCAGTACCAATTTTTTGTATTAGTCTGTTTTCACACTGCTATAAAGATACTACCTGAGACTGGGTAATTTATAAAGAAAGGAGGTTTAACTGACTCACAGTTCTCCACAGCTGGAGAGACCTCAGGAAACTTACAATCATGGTTAAAGATGAAGGGGAAGCAAGGCACATCTAACTGTGTCAGGAGAGAGAGAGAGTGAAGGGGGAAGCACCAGAAACTCATTGAACAATCAGATCTTGTGAGAACTCACTCATTGTCATGAAAACACCATGGGGAAAATTGCCCCCATGATCCAATCACCTCCCACCAGTCTCTCCCTCGATATGTGGGGATTACAATTCAGATTACAATTCGAGATGAGATTTGGGTGGGGACACAGCCAAACCATATCACATGGAAGGCCTTCCCAAGAAGGACAGGTACAAACAAGCCCAGACAGTGAAGATTACAATAAACACCTAACTCTTCAATGCTCAGACACCAACAAGCATTCACAAGTATCAAGACCATCTAGGAAAACATGACCCTCACCAAATGAACAAACAAGACACCAGAGACCAATCCCAGAGAGACAGGGGTATGTGTCCTTTCAGAGATTTTAAAATAGTTGTTTTGAGAAAACTCAACAAAATTCACAGTAACACATAGAAGGAATTCAGAATCCCATCTGACAAATTTAACAAAGACTCAACCCCATTGGAAACAAGAAAAAAAAAATAAACAAATAAAAAAATTTAACAAGCGATTAAAATAATTAAAAGGAATCAAGCAGAAATTCTGCAGTTGACAAATGCAATTTACATACTGAAGAATGCATCAGAGTCTCTGAACAGCAAAACTGATCAAGCAGAAAAAAGAATTAGTGAGGTTGAAGACCAGCTATTTGAAAATATACACTCAAAGGAGACAAAAGAAACAAGAATAAACAACAACGACATATGTCTGTAAGATTTTGAAAATAGCCTCAGACTGGTTATGGTGGTTCATGCCTATAATCCCAGTATTTTGGAAGGCCGAAGCAGGTGGATCACTTAAGCCCAGAAGTTTGAGACCATGCTGGCAACATGGCAAAACCCCACCTCTACAAAAAATACGAAAATTAGCAGGGTACTTGTAGTCCCAGTTACTTGGGAGGCTGAGGTGGGAGGATTACTGGAGCCCAGGAGACAGAGGTTGCAGTGAGCTAAGATTGAGCCACTGCACTCCACCATGGGTGACAGAGACGAACCCTGTTTCAAAAAAAAAAAAAGCCTCAAAAGGGCAAATCTATAGGCATTAAAGAAGAGTAGAGAGACATAGGGGCATAGGGATAGAAATTTTATTTAAAGGGATTGTAACAGAGAACTTCCCAAACCTAGAGAAACATATCAATATCCAAGTACAAGAAGGTTTTAGAAGACAAAAACAGATTTAACATGAACGCATTTAATAATCGACTCCCAAAGATCAAAGATAAAGGAAGGATCCTAAAAGCAGCAAGAGAAAAGAAACAAATAACATACAAGGGAGGTCCAATATGCCTGGCAGCTGACTTTTTAGTGGAAACCTTACAGGCCAGGAAAGAATGACATGACATATTTAAAATGCTGATGGGGCCAGGTGGGGTGGCTCACACCTGTAATCCTAGCACTTTGGGAGGCCAAGGCGGATGGATCACCTGAGGTCAGGAGTTCAAGACCAGCCTGGCCAACATGGTAAAACCTCATCTCTACTAAAAATATAAAAAATTAGCTGGGTGTGGTGGCAGGCACCTATAATCCCAGCTACTTGGGAGGCTGAGGGAGGAGAATTGCTTGAACCCAGGAGGCAGAGGTGGCAGTGAGCTGAGATCGTGCCATTGCACTGCAGCCTGGGTGATAGTGAGAGACTCTGTTGCAAAAAAAAGTGCTGATGGAAAAAACTTGTATCCTAGAAGAGTATATCCAGTAAAAACATCCTTCAAACATCGAGAAATAAAGACATTCTCAGACAAAAAAAGCTGAGAGATTTCATCAACATCAGACCTGTCCTATAAGAAATGCTAAAGAGAGTTCTTCAATATGAAAGAAAAGGACATTAATAAGCAGTAAGAACTCATCTGAAGGTTCAAAACTCACTGGTAATAGTACACAGAAAAACAGAATATTATGACACTGCAGTTGTAGTGTATAAGCTACTCATATCTTGAGTAGAAAGACTATAGGATGAACTGATCAAAATAGTAACTACATCAACTTTTCAAGACATAGACTTCAGTTAAGACATAAAGAGAAACAATAAAAAGTTAAAAAGCAGGGGAACTAAGTTAAAGTGTAGAGGTTTTATTAGTTGTCTCTGCTTGTTTGTTTATGCAATCAGTGTTAAGTCGTCATCAGTTTAAAATAATAGGTTATAAGATATTCTTTGCAAGCTTCATGGTAACCTCAAATCAAAAAACATACAACAGATACACAAAAAATAAAAAGAAAGAAATTAAACATACCACCAGAGAAAATCACCTTCAATAAAAGGAAGACAAGAAAGAAGGAAAGAAGAACAAGAAGACCACGATAACAACCAGAAAACAAATAACAAAATGGCAATAGTAAGTCCTTACTTATCAATAATACATTGAATGTAAATGAACTAAACTCTCCAATCAAAAGACTCAGAGTGGTTTATTGGACAAAAAAATAAAAAGACCTATTCATCTGTAGCTTACAAGAAACACACTTCACCTCTAAAGATACACGTAGCCTGAAAATAAAGGGATAGAAAAAGATATTCCATGCCAATGGAAACCATAAGAAAGCAGGAGTAACTATACTATATCAGACAAAATAGATGTCAAGACAAAAACTATAAAAAGAGACAAAGCAAAACAAACAAACAAACAAAAAACAAAAAACAAAAAAAGAGAGACAAAGAAGGTCATATATGATAAAGGGTTCAATTCAGCAAGAGTATATAACAATTTCAAATATATATGCACCCAACACTGGAGCACCCCAATATAGAAAGCAAATATTTTTAGAGCCAACAAGACAGACAAACTCCAATACAATAATTGCTGGAAACTTCAACATCTGACTTTCAGAATTGGACATATCTTCCAGAGAGAAAGTCAATAAAGAAACATTGAAGTTAATCTGTACTATAGACCAAATGGGTCTAATAGATATTTACAGAACATTTCATCCAATGACTGCAGAATACACATTCTTTTCCTCAGAACATCAATCATTCTCAAGGATGATATGTTAGGCCACAGACAAGTCTTAAAACATTAAAAAAAAAAAAAAAAAACTGAAATAGGCTGGGCACCGTGGTTCACACCTGTAATTCCAACGCTTTGGGAGGCTGAGGCAGGCAGATCACCTGAGCTGAGAAGTTCAAGACCACCCTGAGCAACACGGTGAAACCGCATCTCTACTAAAATATAAAAATTAGCTGGGTATGGTGGCATGCACCTGCAGTCCTAGCTACTCGGGGGCTGAGGCATGAGAATCGCTTAAGCCCTGGAGGCAGAGGTTGCAGTGAACAGAAATCGTGCCACTGCACTACAGCTTGGCTTACAGAGTGAGACTCCCATCTCAAAAAAAAAACAAAAAACAAACAAACAAAAAACCAAAACTGAAATAATATCAAGTATCTTCTTTGACCACAGTGGAATAAAACTAGAAATCAGTAACAAGAGGAATTTTGGAAACTATACAAACACATGGAAATTAAATGATATGCTCCTGAATAAACAGTGTGTCAATGAAGAGATCAAGAAGGAAACTGAAAAATTTCTTGAAACAAGCAATAATGGAAACACAACATATCAAGACTTGTGAGATACAGCAAAAGCAGTACTAAAAGGGAAGTTTATAGCTGTAAGTCCCTACATCAAAAAGAAGAAAAACTTCAAATAACCTAACAATACTTCTTAAAGAACTAGAAAAGCAAGAACAAACCAAACACAAAGTTAGTAGAAAAAAAGAAATAAAAAAGATCAGAGCAGAAATAAAGGAAATTGAAGCAAAGAAAATACAAAAGATCAATGAAACAAAAAGCTGGTTTATTGAAAAGATAAACAAAATTGACAAAACTTTAGCCAGACTAAGAAAAAAAGAAGACCAAAATAAATGAATAAATGAAATCAGATATGAAAAAGGAGACATTACAATCAATACCACAGAAATTCAAAGGATCATTAGAGGCTACTATAAGCAACTATATGCCAGTGAATTCAGAAACCTTGAAGAAATGGATAAATTTCTAGACACATACAACTTACCAAGAGTGAACCGTGAAGAAATATAAACCTGAACAGACCAATGACAAGTAAAGAGATCGTAGCCATAATACAAAGTCTCTCAGCAAAGAAAAGCCCAGGACCCAATGGCTTCACTGCTGAATTCTACCAAACTTTTAAAGAACTAATACTAGTCAGGTGCGGTGGCTTATGCCTATAATCCTAGCACTTGGGGAGGCTGAGGTGGGAAGATCACTTGAGCTCAGGAGTTTGAAACCAGCCTTGGCAATGTCATGAGACCTAATCTCTATTTAAAAAAAAAAAAAAAAAAAAGAACTAATACCAATCCTATTTAAAGTATTCTGGCCAGGCGTGGTGGCTCACGCCTGTAATCCCAGCACTTTGGGAGGCTGAGGCGGGCAGATCATTTGAGGTCAGGAGTTCAAGACCAGCCTGGCCAACATGGTGAAACCCCATCTCTACTAAAAATACAAAAAATTAGCTGGGCGTGGTGGTGCATGCCTGTAATCCCAGCTACTCAGGAGGCTGAGGCAGGAGAATCACCTGAGCCCAGGAGGCAGAGGTTTCAGTGAGCTAAGATAGCTCCACTGCACTCCAGCCTGGGTGACAGAGTGAGACTCCTTCTCAAAAATAAATAAATAAAAAGTAAGTAAGTATTCTGAAAAATAGAGGAGGAGGGAATACTTCCAAACTCATTCTATAAGGCCAGTATTACCCTGATACCTAAACCATACAAGGACACATAAAAAAAACTCCAGGCCAATAGCTTTGATGAATATTTATGCAAAAATTCTCAACAAAATACTAGCAAACCAAATTTAACAACATATTAACTTAAATGTCCATCAACAGATGAATGGATAAAGAAAATGTGGTACATATACACAATGGAGTACTATTTAGCCATAAAAATAGAATGAGATTCTATCACTTGCAACAACATGGATGGAACTTGCGGTCATCATGTTAAGTGAAATATGCCAAGCACAGAAATGGAAACTTCGTATGTTCTCACTTATTTGTAGAAGCTAAAAATTAAAACAATTGAATTCATGGAGACAGTTACCAGAGGCTTGGAAGGGTAATATGGAGGGGGAAGTTGAGATGGTTAATGAGTAAAAAAAATAGTCAGAATGAGTAAGATCTAGTATTTCATAGAACAACAGAGTGACTACAGTCAATAATTATTTATTGTACATTAAAAAATAACTGTAAGGGTATAATTGGATTGTTTCTAACACAAAAAAAGGACAAATGCTTGAGGCGATGGATACCCCATTTACCCTGATGTGATTATTATGCACTGTATGCTTCTATCAAAATAGCTCATGTACCCCACAAATATGTAAATCTATGTACCCACAAAAATTAAAAATTTAAAAAACACTTACCAGAATACTTACTTTTGTACATCTAAACTGTATACAAAATATAAGACTTTCGGCCAGGTGTGGTGGCTCACACCTATAATCTCAGCACTTTGGGAGGCCAAGGCAGGAGGATCACTTGAGGTCAGGAGTTCGAGACCAGCCTGGCCAACATGGTGAAACCCTGTCTCTACTAAAAATACAAAAATTAGCCAGGGGTGGTGGCACGTGCCTGTAGTCCCAGCTATTCGGGAGGCCGAGGCAGGAGAATCACTTGAAACTGGAAAGCAGAGGCTGCAGTGAGCCGAGATCGCAATACTACACTTTAGCCTGGGCAACAGAGTGAGACTCTGTCTCAAGGAAAAAAAAAAAAAAAGATTTTCACTTTTGCCCTGTGTTAAAAAAGCCACATATCAACAGCTGAACTAAATTACTACTAATATGTACGAGTGGAGGAAATTTGTTTTAACAAAAGATCATTATCAATTTCCTAATTCACTGCTCTATTCGGTAAGAATCTAGGGTCCAGGGCTTGATTAGTGGATGAAGGGGACAAGTAAGAAGTATTTGAACAACTTAATCAATTTACTATAAACAGGGCCAGGGGATCAACTGATATTTGACAAAGAGGCAAAGGCAACACAATGGAGCAAAGACAGTCTTTTCAACAAATGGTGCTGGAACATCCACATCCAAGAAAAATGAATCTAGACACAGAGCTTGTGCTCTCCACAAAGTTAATTCAAAATGGATCACAGATATAAATGTAAAATGCAAAATTATAGAACTCCTAGAAGATAACATAGGAAAATATCTAGATGACCGTGGGTTTGGGTGATGACTTTTTAGATACAACACCAAAGGCATGATTCATTAAAGAAAGAATTGATAAGCTGGACTGCATTAAAAATAAACATTTCTGTTCCACAAAAGACACTGTCAAGAGAATGAATACACAAGCCACAGGCTGGGAGAAAATATTTGCAAAAGACATATCTGATAAAGGACCATTATCCAAAATATACAAAGAACTCTTAAACTCAACAAAAAGAAAACAAACAACCAGATTTAAAATGGGCCAAAGATCTTAACAGACACCTCACCAAAGAGAGACAAATGGTAAGTAAGCATATGAAAAGATGCTCCACATAATATGTCATCAGGGAAATGCAAATTAAAACAACAATAAGACAGCATTACACAACTATTAGAATGGCCCAAATCCAGAACACTGACAACACCAAATGCTGATGAAGATGTGGAGCAAGAGAAACTCTCATTCACTGCTGGTAGAAATGCAAAATGTTGTGGCCACTTCGGAAGACAGTTTGGTGTTCCTTACAAAACTAAATATACTCTTACCATACACTCCAGCAATCATGCTCCTTGTATTTACTTAAAGGAGCTGAAAACGTATGACCAAACAAAAACCCGCACAAAGAGGTTTATGGCAGCTTTATTCACAATTGCCAAAACCTGGAAGCAACCAAGATGTCTTTCAGTAGGTGAGCGGATAAACGGTGATACATCCAGACACTGGAACATTATTCAGTGTTAAAAAGAAATTAGCTATCTAGCCATAAAAAGATATGGAGATCACTTTTGTTAATTGGACTATGAAAAAAAATACAGAGAAAATTAAATATATATTATTAAGTGAAAGAAACCAATCTGAAAGGGCTGCATACTGTAGATTCCAACTACATGACATTCTGGAAAAAACAAAACTATGGAGACAGTAAAAATATCAGTGGTTGCAAGGGGTTAGGAGAGACGAAGGGATGAACTGTCAGAACCTAGAGGATTTTTAGGTCAGTGAAACTATTCTGTATGATACTATAATTGGGAATGGTGAATATGTGTTACCATACATTTGTCCAAAACCCTAGAATGTACACTAGAGGCAGCTCTAAGGTAAACTATGATCTGTGCATGATAATCATGTATCAAGTGTAAGTTCGTCAATTGTAGGAAATATACCACTCTGGTGGGGACTGTTAATAATGTGGGAGTCTATGCATGTGGGGAGGGGGAAGGAGTATGGGAAATATTTGTACCTCCCTCTAAATTTGCTCTGAATCTAAAACTGCTTTAAAAAAATAAAGTCTGTTTTAAAAAGGGCAGGGGATACTAGAAGAAAAGAAATGAGAAGATCTGGAAGGTGATAAAGGAGGAAGAAAAAGACGACAGCTGACTCTAAATGAGTTTTGGATTGAGGATGGAGGGTTTGGGATAGAGAGTTTCTGCCACATGCGTGAGATGTTGACGTTAGGGATGGGAAGAGAGGGAGAAATGGTGGGGGGAAGATTTATAAAAGTTTTCCCATGTAATATAAATAGAACCTCCCTTTGGAGTTTAAAAAATATTTTACTAAAATTAAAATTAAGATGATTTATTAAAATTTTAATTACTTTTGAAATTGTTTCTTGAATGTTGAACTGTTTTCTCTGAAAACAGCACACTGTTATGACTGGGCCATGGTACAGCTCAGCTTTATGTGGGTTATATATACAATTTATGAAGATCCCTACTTTGCTTGGTTCTAGAGGAGTGGGCAGTATTGCATAGTTGTTAACAGCCTGTGCCACACCGCTTCCCTGAGAATTAAGGAAATCCTTTTATAAACTTATAAACCTTTATATCAATACTCATTCAGATGACAGATTCAACTACCAGAAATCCAGTGGTTTTCTCTAATTAAAGCACCTTGTGGTTCCTTTCTCTTTCTTCATTCATCTTTTCTCTCCCTCTTCTCAAATAAAATCCCAAAATAGTTGTAAGTGTGAATCAGGTTGCAAACATAGGCAGAAAATTTTACTATAAATAAATGTGGGGTTAAAATTTATTTTTTAATCGGGCCAGAAGCTGTGGCTGAAGCCTGTAATCCCAGCATTTTGGGAGGCCAAGGCAGGTGAATCACCTGAGGTCAGGGGTTCAAGACCAGCTTGGACACCATGGTGAAAGATTGTCTCTACTAAAAATACAAAAATTAGCCAGGCGTGGTGGCACACGCCTGTAATCCCAGCTACTCGGGAGACTGAGGCAGGAGAATTGCTTGAACCCGGAAGGCGGAGGTTGTGGTGAGATGAGACTGCACCATTGCACTCCAGTCTGGGCGACAGAACGAGACTCTATCTCAAAAAAAAAAAAATTATGTTCAATGATGCAAATTACATTCTAGATTATATAGGGAAAATGTATATTACCATGCTGACGAGAGCATGGCATATTCAACGTGACTTTTTAATATGAGTGTCAATTTTGACATTACCAGGTGTCATGCACTTAGGTCATCTTACACAAATGAAAACCATTATCAGAAATATTACCTACCTTATAAAATTCTTCTTATACCGTCTACATTCTTGTCTAATTCAGTCTTACACAGCCCATCTAAAATGACTGTTTTCCATGGTATTTCTTTTCTGTTTAAAATATCTGTGGATAATACCTTGATAGCAATGAGCTTATCTAGTGCCCAGATCTTAGACTGTAGAAATTATATCCCACTATAAATAACCAGGGCTCCTTGGAGAAATAGATGATTCTAGGCTGGAGTAGGGGAAGTATAAGGGGAACTTGAAATATCTTATGGCACAAAATACGGAAGTACAGTCTAAGTTCTCACTTAACCTTATTGATATTTCATGGAAACTGCAATTTCAAGTGAAATGGTGTGAAGCAGGTCCTCAAATAACATTGTTTCATTATAACATTGATAAGGAAGGAATATGGGTTTCTTTATACTTTGTTTCACTTCAAGTCAGTTTCCAAGACCCTCTTGAAGACTTTAAGTGAGGACTTTCTGTTCAAAAACAAAACTGATAAAGTCATGCCAAAAAGAAGGCAGAAGCCCGCTTAAAATGGCTCTCACTTGCTAATATGGGATAGTTTTGAGTATTAAAATGAATAATGACTGGAACAGATCATAACACATTAAATAAAGAATTCAAACCAGCCCTATTCTTAAAAAAATTAAGGGGTGGGGAGGAGGAGAAGGGAAAGTTGTTTACAGAAGAAGGCCAACTAATTAATGTAGGATTGTTAGAATTAGAAAACCAACATTGTGCAATCACCATTGTAATAATTGATTCAGGCAAGAATCATCAATAGATGTAAAATCATTAAGTGAAATGTCAGAGAATAATATATTCACGGTCTCAAAGTACCACTAGTTGTAATTATGAATTATAAAGAGGAAAGGTATTTCTATAATGGAGAGGTCTGGTGGACACCACTTAAACCAAATGATCAAATTTAATGTCACTAATAATGGGAAAAACTGACATCACGTGCCCTCTGATGTGATGCACTAAGGACACAGATCATACATGAATTATTCCTGCCCCCTCCTCCCAAAAAGGATTCTAATCATTAGGAAATAATCAAACCAAATTCAGGAACATTATGCAAAACAGCTGACCTGGACTACTCAAAAATGTCAATGTCATGAAAGGTGGAAAAAAAAAAAAAAGCTCAGGGATAATCTTTAAAAGAAAGGAAAGAGGGCTGGGCATGGTGGCTCACGCCTGTAACCCCAGCACTTTAGGAGGCTGAGGCGGGTGGATTACCTGAGGTCAGGTGTTTGAGACCTGCCTGGCCAACATGGTGAAACCCC
>CAUYLG010041767.1:0-38911 GCA_963573385.1 Cacajao melanocephalus
TATTTATATTTTTACTGTAACTCATGCAGTACAAACCCAAAATTTACAAGCAGACGAGGCATATTTTTACGATGCAGTCTGAGCATGACTTGCACTAGGCCTGTGGAGCAATTTAGAAGTTTCTATTTTTACTAAGTATAATTGGTACCAGTAGAGTGGGGCGCTGCTGAAAAGATACCCGAAAATGAGGAAGCAACTTTGGAAATGGGTTAACAGGCAGAGGTTAGAAGAGTTTGGAGGGCTCATAAAAAGGCAGAAAAAAATGTGGGTAAGTTTGGAACTCCCTAGAGACTTGTTGAATGGCTTTGACCAAAATGCTGATAAGAATATGGACATGAAATCCAGGCTGAGGTGGTCTCAGATGGAGATGAGGAACTTGCTGGGAACTAGAGCAAAGGTGACTCTTGTTAGGTTTTAGCAAATAGACTGGCAGCATTTTGCTCCTGCCCTAGAAATTTGTGGAACTTTGAACTTGAGAGTGATGATTTAGGGTATCTGGCAGAAGAAATTTCTAAGCAACAAAGCATTCAAGAGGCGTATTGCGTGCTGTTAAAAGCATTCAACTTTATAAGGGAAACCGAGCATAAAAGTTTGGAAAATTTGCAGCCTGACCAATGCAATAGAAAAGAAAATTCCATTTTCTGAGGAGAAATTTAAGCCAGCTGCAGAAATTTACATAAGTAATGAGGAGTTGAATGTTAATCTTCAAGACAATGGAGAAAATGTCTCTAGAGCATGTCGGAGGTCTTCATGGCAACCCCTCCCATCGCAGGCTTAGAGGCCTAGAAGGAGATAGTGATTTTGTGGGCTGGGCTCAGGGTACCTGTGCTGTGTGCAGCCTAGGGACTTGGTGCTCTGTGTCCTAGCAGCTCCAGCCATGGCTGAAAGGGGCCAATGTAGAGCTCATGCTGTGGCTTCAGAGGGTGCAAGCCCCAAGCCTTGGCAGCTTCCACGTGGTGTTGAGCCTGTAATTTGTAACAAGTTGTTACAAATTTCTGTAGTACAAATTTCACACATGGATTTTTTTTTTAAGAAGTCAGGATATGGGGTTAGGGAACATCTGCCTAGATTTCAGAAGATGTATGGAAATGCCTTAATGCCCAGGCATAAGTTTGCTGCAGGGATGGGGCCCTCATGGAGAACCACTGCTAGGGCAATACAGAAGGGAAATGTGGGGTCAGAGCCACTACACAGAATCCCAGTGACTAGTGGAGCTGTGAGAAGAGGGCCACCATACTAGAGACCCCAGAATGGTAGATCCACTGACAGCTTGCACCATGTGGCTGCAAAAGCTACAGACACTCAGTGCCAGCTCATGAAAGCAGCTGTGAGGGAGGCTGTACCCTGCAAAGTCACAGGGGTGGAGATGCCCAAGACTATGGGAACCCACCTCTTGCATCAGCATGACCTGGATGTGAGACATGGAGTCAAAGGAGATCATTTTGGAGCTTTAAGATTTGAGTACCCCACTGGATTTTGGACTTGCATGGGGCCTATAGCCCCTTTGTTTTGGCCAATTTCTCCCATTTGGAATGGCTGTATTTAACCAATGCCTGTACCACCATTGTATCTAGGAAGTAAGTTGCTTTTGATTTTATAGGTTCATAGGCTGAAGAGACTTGCCTTTTGTCACATGAGACTTTGGACTGTGGACTTTTGAGTTAATGCTGAAATGAGATGAGACTTTGGGGAACTGTTGGGAAGACATGATTGATTTTGAAATGTGAAGACATGAAATTTGGGGGGTCCATGGGGGGAATGTCATGGCCTGGTTCTGTGTCCCCACCCAAATCTCATCTTATAGCTCACATAATTTCCACATGTGTGGGAGGGACCTGGTGGGAGATAACTGAATCATGGGGGTGGGTTTTTTACATGCTATTCACATGATAGTGAATAAGTCACAAGTTCTGATGGTTTCAAAAATGGGAGTTTCCCTGCACAAGCTCTCTCTCTTTTAGCCTATTGCCACCTATGTAAAATGTGACTTCCTCCTCCTTTCCTTCCAATGTGATTGTGAGGCCATCCCAGCCATGTGGAACTGTAAGTCCATTAAACAACTTGCCCAGCCTCAGATATGTCTTTTTCAGCAGTGTAAAAACAGACTAATACACCAAGTGACACATGGTTTCTATGTACATTGAAGTTTGAGAAAGTACTATCTTTCCTCTCACAAATTCTGTGACACATAGAAAAGGAACATATTAAGATCATAGCCACATTTCCAAAAAGGTAAGAGAGTTCAAAACCTAATTTTCTCTGTGGTAAAATACTAGAACTGGTAAATTAACTTTCAAAAGAAAAATTATTGCATTGCCCTAGTATTATACTATATCATACACATCAAATATATCAGCACACAATAGTAATACATAGTATAATGGAAATTTCTTTTCTTGTATATATAAATATTATGCTAATGTAGTTTTTAGTTGAAGAAAAGTACTAATAAAAATAGGCTATTTGGATATAACATAATTCAAATGGAATAGCCAGCAGACCATGTGAGGCTAGGCCACATATATTTTGTTGTTTTATATATATATATATATATATATATATATATATATATATATCTGGCTTTTCTATTTTCTAGATCCAGAGCATCCTGGAAGTAAGTGTTATCTTTTCTCCACTGCCTAGTAGAGGATAGATTGCAGAGTACACATTCATGCAGTAAATGTTTGTGGAATACATGGATAAATTAATAGATGGAAATTCATTGTATATGTATTCTAGAAAAACACACACATATATATGTATAAATAAAAATAAACTCACCAATTAAAAAAATAAATATTTTACTACAAATAGCTATAAAAGAGAAGAAAAACACAGAGAAACAGAAAATGCATATCTTGAAAATAAATAAGAAATAGTTATCCTGGCTAACCTCAGTTAGTTAGCAAAGCACCCAGAATTTTAAATACACTTTTTATAATCCAAGACATATTTCTATAATTGTGCAAAGTTGCTATTTCTAATATGTCATTCAGAAAGTAAAATTGATATTCTAGGATGCTGATGAGCTAATGTTTAATGTGGTGGCTAATTATTAGTTGGAAAAAATCTAGATGAAGATATAAAGCTTCAAAAAACTCAAAAGCTGAAACAAAAAACTGGTTTAACTGCACTTACCAACTCTTTAAATCCAGAACCAATTATGGGCATTGTGGTACTATCAATAATTACACACTGAGCATATAAATGTAAAATGGCAATTTCAATTTTCGTTTCATCAAGACAAGGAAGAAACTGAAATTGAATACTAATTAGTACATGTTTGCCACACACCTGAAAGATTAGAGGGTTACTGTGCTCATTATAAGTCAGTTTAAGCAAAGTAGTCAAAGGTTTCATTTGTATTAAGTGACAAGGGAAATTAACAATGAATGCTCAAATACAGAAAATGTGGTATATCATTAGACTTCATAGAATGTCTTATGCAAGATTTTATGTTATAAAATTAATAGTTTTTTTCTTCTAAAAATAACTTAGAAAATATATGATTAAAGAATGCATTAACAAAATAAATATTTTGAACATTATCACTAAGTAATTCCTGAATAACAATGTTGAGACTAAGAAAATTACTAAATTTTTTTTGAGATGGAGTCTAGCTATGTTGTCCAAGCTGGAGTGCAATGGTGTGATTCTCCTGCCTCAGCCTCCTGAGTAGTTGGGATAAGAGGTGCCTGCAACCACACCCAGCTAATTTTTGTATTTTTAGTAGAGGTGGGGTTTAACTGTGTTGGCCCGGCTGGTCTTGAACTCTTGACCTCATGATCCATTGGCCTCAGCCTCCCAAAGTGCTGGGATTACAAATATCAGCCACCACAACCAGCCGAAAACTCTCAATTTAATAACCTAACATCACAATTAAAAAAACAAGAGAACCAAGAGCAAACCAATCCAAAAGCTAGCGGAAGACAAGAAGTGACTAAACTCAGAGCTGAACTGAAGACTTAGACATGAGAAGCCATTCAAAAGGTCAACTATTGTGAATGGGATTCACTCATGATTTTGCCGTTTGTCTAATACTGGTATACAGGAAATACTTAGGAATACAACTTACAAGGGATAGGAAGGAACTCTTCAAGGAGAACTACAAACCACTGCTCTAGGAAATAAGAGAGGACACAAACAGATGGAAAAACATTCCATGCTCATGGATAGAAAGAATCAATATCATGAAAATGGCCACACTGCCCAAAGTAATTTATAGATTCAATGCTATCCTCATCAAGCTACCATTGACTTTCTTCACAGAATTAGGAAAAACTACTTTAAATTTCATATGGAACAACAACAAAGAAAGCCCATATAGCCAAGACAATCCTAAGCAAAAAGAACAAAGCTGGAGGCATCACACTACCTGACTTCAAACTATACTACAATCTACAGTAACCAAAACAGCATGGTACCGGTACCAAAACAGATATATAGACCAATAGAACAGAACAGAGGCCTCAGAAATAATGCCACACATCTACAACCATCTGATCTTTTACAAACCTGACAACAACAAGCAATGGGGAAAGAATTCCCTATTTAGTAAATGGTGTTGCTAGTAAACTGGCTAGTGATATGCAGAAAACTGAAACTGGATCCCTTCACTACACCTTATACAAAAATTAACTCAGATGGAGTAAAGACTTAAATGTAAGATCTAAAACCATAAAAACCCTGGAAGAAAGCCTAGGCAATACCATTCAAGACATAGGCATGGGCAAAGACTTCATGACTAAAACATCAAAAGCAATGGCTACAAAAACCAAAATTGACAAATAGGATCTAATTAAACTAAAGAGCTTCTGCACAGCAAAGGAAATTATCATCAGAGTGAACAGGCAACCTACAGAATGGAAGAAAGTTTTTGCAATCTATCCATCTGACAAAGTGCTAATATCCAGAATCTACAAGGAACTTAAATTTACAAGAAAAAAACAAACAACCCTATCAAAAAGTGGGCAAAGGATATGAACAGACACTTCTCGACATTTTTGTGGCCAACAATCATATGAGAAAAAGCTCATCATCACTGGTCCTTAAAGAAATGCAAATCAAAACCACAATGAGACACCATCTCATGCCAGGTAGAATGCTGATCATTAAAAAGTCAGAAAACAACAGATGCTGGAGAGGATGGGGAGAAATAGGAATGCTTTTAAACTGTTGGTGGGAGTGTAAATTAGTTCAACCATTGTGGAAGACAATGTGTCAACTCCTCAAGAATCTAGAACTAGAGATATCATTTGACCAAGCAATTCCATTACTGGGTATATTCCCAAATGATTGTAAATCATTCTGCTATAAAGACACATATACACGTATATTTATTTCAGCACTATTCACCATAGCAAAGACTTGGAACCAACCCAAATATCCATTACTGATAGACAAGCTAAAGAAAATGTGGCACATATACACCATGGAATACTATGCAGCCATAAAAAAGGATGAGTTCATGTCCTTTGCAGGGACATGGACGAAGCTGGAATCCATCATTCTCAGCAAAGTAAGACAGAAACAGAAAATCAAACATCACATGTTCTCACTCATAGGTGGGAGTTGAATAATGAGAACACATGGACACAGGGATGGGAACATCACACACCAAGGCCTGTCGGGGATTGGGGGGCCAGGGGAGGGATAGCATTAGGAGAAATATCTATTGTAGATGACAGGCTGATGGGTGCACCAAACCACCATTCCATGTGTATACCTATGTAACAAACCTGCACCCTCTGCACATGTGTCCCAGAATTTGAAGTACAATAAATCAATTTAAAAATCTGATAACATTTCTTAGTGATACCTATATTTCTTTGAGAAATTGTGTTTGTTTCTCAATAAAAACACCAATTTTGACTTCAGCCTGAAACAGCTCAATTTACTCTGATAGTTTGGAAATTGTCCTGTTTTGCTATTCCATTTAAATTATGAAAAATATTTTTATTATTATTAGAAGATTATAGAACTTGAAAACTTAAGGCTTTTTTTCTTTCATGTAAAAAATATTAGTGTCAACCACGTTATCTCACTTTTAGCTTGAATTGAAAACAAACCTACAACACCAACAGTTTTATTTTTAATTTGTATAATCCTTTAAGAATTATTAATATTGAATCTGAGTTCAGTAAACTGTTGATCAGATACCACAACATATCCTTCAATTGTAATTTAATTGCTAGTCCAACCTGTGTTGTAATAAACGTACCATATTTTTGTATTTGAGAGTTTAAAAATACTGGTCATAAAGAAATTGTAAAGGCTTTGAATTAAACTAATTATATCTTTTGTGTAATCTTTATAGTTCTGGTAACTTGGATAAGATAATTGACCTGTTTGATTCAAGCTGTCTAAATTTACAAAGTGATAATTATACCTACTGTATGAAATTGTTCTGAGAATTAAATTTAAAAATCACTAAAAAAAGATAAACAAATCCAAGAGTTGGTTATTGAAAATATTAAGAAAATAGACAGTTAGCTAAACTAATAAAGAAGAAAATGGAGAAGATCCAAATAAACACAATTAGAAATGACAAAAAGGATACTACAAATAACCATCAGCAACTGCTATGAACACCTCTATGCACACAAACTGGAAAGTCTAGAATAAATGGATAAATTCCTGGAAATATATACCCTCCCAAAACGGAGTCAGGATGAAATTCAATCCCTGAATAGACAAATAATAATCTCTGAAATTGAATCAGTAATAAATAGCCTACCACCAAAGAGAGCCCAGACCCAGGTGGATTCACAGCTGAATTCTACCAGATACACAAAGAAGAGCTGGTATCATTCCTATTGACACTATTCAAACAATCGAGGAAGAGGGATTCCTTCCTAACTCATTCTACAAGGCTGACATCATCCTGATACCAACACCAGGCAGACACAACAAAAAAAGAAAACTTCAGGCCAATATCTTGAATGAATGTCAATGCAAAAATCCTCAAAGAAATACAAGCAAATTAAATCCAACAGCACAACTAAAAGCTTATCCATGATGAGCAAGTAAGCTTTATCCCCAGGATGCAAGGTAGGTTCAACATATGTAAATCAATAAAAATGGTTAATAACATAAACAGAGCTAAAGACAAAGACCACATGATCATCTCAATAGATGAAGAAAAGGCTTTCAATAAAATGTAACACCTCTTCATTTTGAAAACTTTCAATAAACTAGGTATTGAAAGAACATACCTCAAAATTATGAATCGTATATGACAAACCCACAGCCAACATCATACTAAATGAGCAAAAGACGGAAGCATTCCTCATGAAAACCAAAACGAGACAAGGATGCCCTTTCTCACCACTTGTATTCAACATAGTATCGGAAGTCCTGTCCAGGGCAATCAAGCAACAGAAAAAAGTAAAAGGCATCCAAATAGGTAGACAGGAAACCAAACTATCCCTGTTTGCAGAGGACATGACTGTATCTAGAACACCCCACAGTCTATTCCCCAAAGATCCTTAAGCTGTTAAAGACCTATAGCAAAGTCTCAGAGTAAAAAATCAACATACAAAAGTCCCTAGCATTCCCATACACCAATAACAGTCAAGCTAAGTGCCAAATCAGGAACGCAATCCCACCCACAATTGCTAAAAAACAAAAACAGAAAAAATCCATCTAGGAATACAGCTAATCAGGGAGGTAAACCATCTCTACAATGGGAACTACAAAATACTGGTCCAGGAAGTCAGAGATAACACAAACAAATGGAAAAACAATTCATTCTCCTGGATAGAAAGAATCAAAATCATTAAATAGCTATACTGCTCAGAGAAGTTTATAGATTGAATTATCCTAACAAACTACAAATGACATTATTCACAGAATTAGAAAAAAACGATCTTAAAATAGCCAAGACAATCCTAAACAAAAACACCACCAGCACAAACAACAAAAAAGTCCCACAAAGATAGCGATATCACATTACCTGACTTCAAACTATACTATAGGGATACAGTAACCAAAGTACTGTTTTGATTCTGATACAAAAACAGACATACAGTCCAATGGAACAGAATTGAGAGACCAGAAAAAAGGTTGCACAGTGACAACCATCTGATCCTCCACAAACCTGACAAAAGCAAGCAATAGGGAGGGGACTCCCTAATCAATCACTGGTGCTGGGATAGTGGTTAGCCATATGCAGAAGATAGGAACCAGACCCTTTCCTTACACCATATACAGAAATCAACTCAAGATGGATTAAAGACTTAAATGTAAAACCCAAAGATGCAAAAACTCTGAAAGACAACCTAGGCAATACCATGCTGGACAGAGGAACTGGCAAAGATCCGTGACAAAGACACCAAAAATAATGGCAACAAAAGCAAAGGTTGACAAATGGGATCTAATTAAACTAAAGAGCTTCTGCACAGTAAAAGAAACTATGAACAGAGTGAACACACAACCTACAAAATGGAAGAAAATTTTTGCAAACTATGCATCTCACAAAGATCTTATATCCGGCATCTACCAGAAACTTAAATTTACAATAAAAAAACAAAGAACTTCATTAAAATGTGGACAAAGGACATAGACACTTTTCAAAAGAAAACAAAAGTACAGCCAGCAATCATAGGAAATAAAACCCCTCAAAATCATGTATCATTAGAGAAATGCAAATCAAAACCACAATGAGATACTGTCTCACAATAGTCAGAATGGTTATTACTAAAAAGTTGCTGGTGAGGTTGAGGAGAAAAGGGATGATTATACACTGTTGATGGTAGTGTAAACTAGTTCAGCCATTGTGGAGAGCAGTGTGAAGATTCCTCGAAGAACGAAAAACAGAACTAATATTCGACCCAGCAACTGCATTACTGGCTACATACCCAAAGGAATATCAATCTTTCTGTGATAAAGGCACATGCACACATATGTTCATTGTAGCACCATTCACAAAACAAAGACATGGAATCAACCTAAATGCAATCAGTGGTAGACTGGGTAAAGAAAATGTGGTACATAGACACCATGGAATACTACGCAGCTGCAAAAGAGATCGTGTCTTTTACAGGAACATGAATGAAGCTTGAGGCCCTTATCCTTAGCAAACTAATGCAAGAACAGAAAACCATATACCACGTTTTCCCTTATAAGTGGATACTAAATGATGCGAACACATGGACACATAGAAGGGAATAACAGATAGTGGGACTTACGTGACAGTGAAGGACGGGAGGAGGAAAAGGATCGGGAAATACAACTAATAGATACTAGGCTTAATACCAGCATGACAAAATAACGTGTACAACCAAACCCCATGACATAAAATTTATTTATATAACAAACCTGCACATTTACCCCTGAACCTAACATAGAAGTTTTTAAAAAAAGGAAATTGGTAAAGTTTTGTAAAAATAACTTTAAAAATATATTATTAAAGAATACCGTTACAAAATAAATACATTGAATATAATTACTAAGTATTCATTGAACAATAATTTTTAGTATTTCACCCATTATATTTGAGGTTTTTACTCTAATATAAAGCTTTTCATATTTACTTAAATTGTTTTTCTCTGAATTCATTACCATCTTCAGACCAAAAGCAAATTATCATCATCCTACTGACCTTAAGAACAAAATAAGTTGTAACTATTGTTCTTAAGAAAATAAACAGTCATATTTAATCTAAAATTCTCGCAATGTTGACTACTGTCCTGTTCCATTAAGGTTATTTCTGCCTATAGCCACTGGGATAAAGGGAATTTAAAGTTCATGCAATACTTTGAAAAGAAGAATGATGCTTAGTGTTAAGTAGGCAATACTTGGACAAAGTAAAGTGAAGAATCTGGATATGAAACATTAATAAGGTATTTCTCGAAGTAAACATAGCAAAAGCATGCTGTTTATGGTTTATAGAAAGATGGCAATCATTGAAGCTCACAAACGTAATTTGCCAAACAGAAACCCTGATGTAAACTGGCGATATCATCTCTCAACTGTTCTGAATTTCAACTATGAATATTAATGTCTAAAGTTTTATCATGAGCACAATCCTATAAATGCATTTCAACTAGAGTGATTAAAACTGTCTGTGGAATGATTATTCATTAGTAAATATAATACAATCATTTTCTATTATTCTGTGGATATTTTAAACCTTAATTGATCCTTCATGAGTCTGTGATCAAAACCGTATAGATGCGCCATTTCCACTATCTGGAGTTCTTTTTGCACACGTGGCTATAGATTGAAAAAGTAAAGTGTAACTTAAGAAGCAATTTTAACAAATTTGTGTAAATATAAATTCATAAAACAAAACAAGAACTTCAGGTAACCTTATAGACCTCTATAGATAAAAGAAATGTATATGAGATATATAAGAATGCATAAGAAACCTGAACAAATGAAGTTTCTGAAAGAATTTTGGCCCAGTTTTTCAAGTATGAAAGTCTTGCTCCTTAGCCATAAATCAATTTTCCTTTATACCAAATGCCTGCAAATCAGTCCTTGTATAGTATACCTAATTATGTCACATCAGGGATTTCTATGTTTCTTTGACTTAAAATACGTAGTAAACAGAACAGATCACCTAAATTAATCAAAATCCGCAGTATCTTCCTACTCTAGTGGAATAAGGCTAATACCTTTTAGTATAACTCCTGAAGCACAGCAAACTTATACACTAAATTTTAACACATCCCTCCAGCAACCTTTATTCAAGTCATGATTTTCTACATAATATTTCCCAGATTGTCATGTAGCAACTTTGATTCGGCTGTTCCCTGGATGTTTAGTCTCTACTGAGAGCCATCTTCTCAGCCTAGCTCAAAAGCTATCTGCCCCAGATGAGTTTCTCAAGATAATTCATGAATTCTTCCTCTGACCAAAATACAGAATTGTTCCTCCCTTTAGTGCACATCAATGACTTGTTACATGGTTATCAATGTGCTTTCCCCAACAGAGGTGTAGTGTTTCACAGACAGCAGTTTTGATCATCTTTCTGTATTCCTAGTACGTAGTTCATCTGAATGCTCAAAAAGCATTGAAATGTACAGAAATATAAGTTCTGGGCCTTGTTACCCCCTCTGGGAAATCACTTAATATCTCAATGTATTGTTGTTTTCTCCTGTTTTAAAAAATAGCTGGATGATAAGAATCAATAACACTATGAATTGAAACATCCTCAGCTATTGAAAGAAGGTGAATTTGAGGTATTACCATAATTTATGGTATATTTTATACTTGACCTTTTGTACCCACTTCTTAGAGATAGAAAAAATAAACGTAATTTTTATGTTCTTGAAATATCGTAAGTTGCTGTTAAATGTTAGCACAGTGCAAATGAACACACGACATACAGAAAGTCTCCTCTTTTGATATGCACCTTAAAATAGTGATATTTATATGAGAATATTTTTAATGTTTTTGATCCCTTTAACCAACTTCTTAACAGAATGTGCATTTTTTTACTTTTCAGAGTTGGGAGCTAATTTGAACTCTTCACTAAATTACCCTTTCCTCTGACCATAAGGAAGAGTCACACTGAGTTCTTAACTTGTCACTTTTTAAAATGACCAGAATCTGGGCCAGGCACAGTGGCTCATGACTGTAATCTCAGAACTTTGGGAGGCTGAGGTGGGCAGAACACCAGGTCAGGAGTCCAAGACCAGCCTGACCAACATGGTGAAACCCCATCTCTACTAAAACTACAAAAATTAGCTGGGTGTGGTGGTGTGCTCCTGTAATTCCAGCTGTGCAGAGGCTGTGGCAAGAGAATCCCTTGAACCTGGGAGGTGGAGGTTGCAGTGAGCCGAGATCACATCACTGCACTCCAGCCTGGGTGACAG
Source organism: Cacajao melanocephalus (assembly GCA_963573385.1). Taxonomy (NCBI): domain Eukaryota; kingdom Metazoa; phylum Chordata; class Mammalia; order Primates; family Pitheciidae; genus Cacajao; species Cacajao melanocephalus. The sequence goes on from CAUYLG010041767.1 coordinate 11,823, forward strand.
AGCAAGACTCCATCCCCCCCAAAAAAAGATTGGAAACCTTTAAAGATAACTTGTAACATTAACCTTGTCCCATCCCATCTGTTACCTGAATCCATGGCCATCTGTCATTTTCTGCAGCTGTCCACGCATTTATAAGCCCCTTCTTATTAAGACGTGCATAGTAGGGATACCATTTTTGGAGTCCAAAAAGAGCTCGGTGAGTAGAGGAAGCGGTGATTTGCTGGTTTGATATAATTCCACCTTCAATTCCCAGTGGGCCTGAGCATTCTGGGAACAAAATAAAATAATATATATGAATGGATTAGAAATAATGCATATACAACATGTGTCTGTTAGATTTGATAGATTTTTTTAAGTGATTTGAATTTGTACCGCCATGCCATTTATTCCTCATCCTCTTTATAGATCTGTGATTGATCTCTACATTAAGGAAATAATTATTGCTTCTCATGACACTGTTCTTTCTTTGCTTTGAAAGTAGTCACTTAATAGACGTTTCCCTTTTGCATTATGATTCTGCTGTCCATACCAATAGCTTTTTGTTGTTGATCACGTCAACAAAACCATAATGCTCTTTAAAGGCATATCTCATATTTTATATTCCCGGAGACTAGCATGCCTTACAAATTATAAGCTCTCAAGAAATATCTTTCCATCCATTATTTCTTGATTATCATACAGCTGAGCTTTTTGTCAAAGTCATTTTTGGAGTAATTTAGCATTTCTCATTGCTATACACTTTATAACTTAAATGTCTGTACCCACCATCAGTTATGCTTCCACAACAAAAGGGAAATATATAAATCTGTTAACATCTAAAAATATTATTATTATACCCCATGATATGTTTTAAATTACAAAATATATGTAGGCAAATTATTTTCATAAAGAGAGCAGGTAAACTCTGACAACATTATACATGACAAAGTGTACACCTCAGTAAATCAAGATATTAAAATTTTTATCTTTCCAGCACTTTAGCTCCAAATTCACAATTCTACATATTGGGATTCTGCATGTATATCTTTAAATTTGCAACTGAGAAACTTAAGAAAATTTTCCAATGAAATTTTAAAATACTAACATTTAAAGTATGTTATGCTCAAGTGATATGTTCTCAGTTACCAAATGTGTTTAGTTTTTTAAATTAGAAATGGAAGTAAATCCATCTTAAAAATTACATATATATTTGTATTATACATATAAAATCATATATATTTAAATTCTTAATTGCTTTATAAAATTTCAGCAGAAGGTACATTTCTTTTAAATTCAATTTTGAAAATTCAGAATAAGTAAGGATATGATGCAATAAAAAGATTTTCTTAATTTCATTAACATTTCATACACTATACTTAATATTTTGCCAGTTTAGATTTATATAATATATATGATAATCATATGATAAAAATATGCTACAATAATTTATCAGAATTTCTGAAAATATGAAAGAAGCACATTGCCACTATTAAATATCAGTATAGAAAAGTCAACTTGATTGGTGATTATGACCAAGTACATTTTAGATTTTAATTACTATAAAAGTCCAACATTTGTCAGTAATTAAATGTTTATGCTTAGATGAGGTTGAAAATATGAAAAAAATTAGCAGCTGAATTATAAAATTTTTGAAAGTTAGGAAGACATTTCTCATTGGCAACCATTGTTTTCATTGTCATAAACATGCTTCATGCTCAGATAGTAAGTAGCTCTGATGGTTTTCAAATTTTTAAACAGTTTTTTATAGAGAGGATAAAAATATATGGATAAGTAACCATCTTAATCAGAATGTATTAGTAAAAGATGACATTAATACAGTAAAAATTGCATCTTTGCCATTGACAGAAAAATTACTTGCTATGTCAAATTTAAACAGTAAGATTTTTTTTAACATGTAATTAGGACTGTTTAGGACTTTATTAAGGTATACTGTATTACTTTGAAATCATTAAATTAAAAAGCCATTCATTAGTAGAACTGAAGTCTTAAGACCTGCAGATAATCTGATTTTCACATTCCAAAAAACTGAATCTTAAAAGTTCAGATATTGATTCTTTGGACTCTTATTTTGCTTTCCATTTTAAACTTCAAGATCTTTACAGAATTCATAAATGTACTAAGAAACTTTCATGATGACACTCTGATTTTAATAATGGCAGGAGCTTGCTTAGCTTTTTAAGAGTATTGTCATCAAAGAGGTCTCAATCATCTCGTCCTTGATTTGTACCATGTTTGGATGGAAAAATGAAGCAAGCAGAGAGATCTTTTATTGCAGGCCATTTACTGTAGGCCAGTAAGTAGACTTCAGAGCTAGAGAGCCAGAATTGATTAATGAAACTATATGGCAGACTTAAAAATAACTCTGTGCCATTTAGTTGCATACCTCTAAAGACCTTATGCTGAACTAGACATTATCACAGAATTTGTAACTATTTTAAAACAAAGAGTCGATCTCTAATCACAATATCCCATAATTCTACTTTGCTGGTTAACCTATGAACCTCTCTTTCGTAGTAACATATCAGGAAACGCATTGGCTCTGAACTGTTGTGTTATCATGTAAGACAAATATCAATGAGCGATTTTGAAAATATACATGCATAACTCACTCCGCCATAAGGCTCCCAATATTTGCAATGCTCTCTAGTCATTCACATTAATTCTTAAACAAAACAAAACAAAACAAAACAAACAAAAAACATAATTCAGGCCAGATACAGTGACTCACGTCTGTAATCCCAGCCCTTTGGGGGACTGTGGCAGGTGGATCACCTGAGATCAAGAGTTTGAGACCAGCCTTGCCAACATGGTGAAACCCTGTCTCTACTAAAAATACAAAAATTACCTGGGCTGGAGGTAGGCACCTGCAGTCCCAGCTACTTGGGAGGTTGATACAGGGGAATCACTTGAATCCAGGAGGCAGAGGTTGCAGTGAGCTGAGATAGCACCACTGCATTCCAGTCTGGGCAACAAAATGAGACTCCTTCTCAAAAAACAAAAAAGTGAAACAACAACAAAAAAAACCCCACAATTCAAAAAATATATATTTACATGATATATGTATACAGGGCTATATTTTATACAAAGTATTTTTGCATGAGCTATCTCATTGCCATGGTGTCAAATTTACAGTATTACCAGTCCTCAATTCTATATTGTTGCTTTAAACAAATAAACAAACAAAAATACCCCCAAAAGAACCAATTTCTAACATTTGCATACCATACATCACCAATTACATACAGATGTAAGTAACATCTGTCACTCACATACAGTCAAAAAAGTCCACCAAAGGAAGCAATACTGTGATGGGAATTCTTGAATGAAGTGTTAGTCTGTGAGTTTTCAATATATTGCCTTGAGTTAGTGATCCTGCATTTTCCTACTTTTTAAAATTGGTGTTATGATGACACTTAATTTATTAGTTGTGAGGAAGACAGAATAATAAACGCTTTGCTTTTGGATCTATAAATTGCTGAAAAAATCATGAGCTTGGTTCTGTAAGGTTATTTTCATTCTTCTCTTTAGAGGACCTCAGTTGAGGTAATCCTGACTTTTTACCCTCTTTCAGGTGGAAGCAAGGTATTTCTCAATGTTACATCCTTAGATGCTCATGGTCAATTGCACACAGAAAAAGCCCAATCAGTATGTGCCAAACGTTGTTACTGGGGGCTTTTTTTTTCTCCTAAACAGTAAAGTAATAAGCAAATCCAAGCCTTATATTTATTTCACTATGCAAAGTTGTCACAACAGCATATTTTCTTCACTAATCATGTGGACTACAATCAAATGGATGTCATCATAATAAAAGGTTCAAAATCCAATTTCCTTTTGCCTGTGCTATCCACTTCCCCAATATCCTCTTAAATTCAACAGTTATAATAACCAGCAAAGGAATTACAATTCAGACTGCAAATGATTATACACCCCAGATTAAGTGACCTTAAACAATTAATAACAAGATGCTTAAGAGAAAGATAATATAAAAATATACATTACTTTTAATATCAACAAATGAGAGAAAATATTTGAAATGATAATTGAAGTAAATAATGTCAGATGAGAACTCTGAAGTTTGAAAAGTGTACCCACATGTGTTTTATCATATAATCTTTGAAATAATACTTCACGAAAAGAATGTTATCAGGTCTATTTCATGAATGAGAAAAAATGTGAGGAGGAAAGTTAAGCCTGCAAAAGATAACAATGGAATTTAATGTGTAGAGTTCAGTGATTCTTCAAAATTTGACTCAGATCTTTTTCTTCTGCTATATTATGTGAGGCATACATACTTACACATCCTAGGGGAGGCGACAGGAACATTTACATGGAGTAAACACGTAAGATATCACTAGTAACATTCAGGATGTAACAGAGCTTTCACAAGTTGGGATCCACTCTAACAGTATATGACAATGTATGGCACTGATATGATATGGCTCTGTGTCCCCACCTAAATGTCGCATTGAATTGTAATCCCCAGTCTTGGGGGAGGGACCTGGTGGATGTGATTGGATCATGGGGATGGGGCTTCCTCTCTGCTATTCTCATAATGGTGAGTGAGTTCTTATGAGATATGGTGGTTTAAAAGTGTGTGGCACTTCTGTTTTCCACACTCTCCTGCTGCCATGGGAAGACAAGCTTGCTTCCCCTTTGTCCTTCCACCATGATTGTAAGTTTCCTGAGGTCTCCCAAACATGCTTCCTATACAGCTTGCAGAACGGTGAGTCAATTAAACTATTTTCTTTATAAATTATCCCGCCAGTTCTTTATAACAATGTGAGAATGAACACAATGTATCAACAGGCATTCAGTCACAGAACTAAATACTGAGAGAGTTTATAATGGTGTGTGTACCCTAAGGTGTTAAAATTAACCTGATACCATCAATGGCCTATATTCTGCTTATCTAACATGGATAGGCTAATTCTGTTCTTATTAATTTATTGACCCCCAAGTATACGCTCATCCATCCATCACTACATCCATTAATCTATCATCTGTTCATTTAATTCAGTTTTGAAAATACATATTTATTGAAGTCCTTCTACATATTGGGCACTTTTCTAGGTAGTGGTGATGTGGGGAAAAATAAGGCAGAAAAGGTCTCTGCTCTAAAGAGATTCACATTCTAGTGGAGAGACAAATAATAAATAAACACCTAAATAAACAAGAAAATACCATGAAGTGGTATGTGCTATGAAGCAAAAAAGAAGGGTGAATCAAGTGTGGGTGTCAGGTGATCAGAGATGGCCTTGTTGAGAGGTGACATCAAGTCCGATCTCTGAATGGGAAGCAGGAGCTGGCTACGTTTACAGTACTGGTTTCCTCAAGGGACTTCAGTGTAATGAGGAAATACACAGAAATAAGATTTTTATATAACATGGCAGATGCTGTGATGGTGAATGCCGAAGTTTCTGTGGGAGAAGAGAAGAGGGAATAATAACCTGACTTGGGGCTCTGGGAATGATTCCTGGAAAAGAATGGGAGCCCACACAGTGAGAAAGAAGAAAGGAGAGACACAGGGAACAGGCTGCTGTGATGAGGGAAGCAGAGGCAGTTCAGCCTCACTAGACCAAGATGGGTTGGTGGGGAAAAGGTTAAGAGATGAGGTGGAGAAGTAGAAAAATGCTAGATTATTTTGTGGAAGACTGGGCTGATAGAATTTGTTTCCCTTAGTGATGGGGAGTTTTTTAAGAACTCTATGGCCACAGTTTCATTTGATTTATGTCACTCCCACTGCACCATAAAGAGTAGATTTAAAAGGGGACAAAACTATGGCCAAAGAATGAGCTACTACAGTTGTCCATGTGTAAAATATTGCAGGTCTGAAAGAGGGGTGGAGAAGAGGAAGAGATCAAAAATATTTAAGAGGTAAAAGTAGGCAGAACTAGTAATGATTAGATGCAAAACAGAGGCGGGGAAATGGAATGTCTGAGTTTCAAAGGGTCAAGAGAACAAACATAGGTGTTTCTTTGAGATTGGCCATGTTTCACAAATAACACCACTGGACCTAATTCCTCTCTTAAAATTCATCAAAAGTCGTTCTTGCTGTTGGATTGAACATGGAAGGATCTGCTTATCTCACCTTCTCTTGCTATACTGATTTTGGTGGGCTACTCTCAACATCTCTTATATCAACCAGGCTGCAGGCACAGGATTGAGACGTGAAAACTTGCTTCTGTGCTCAAATCATGCCCAGTACTTCCCTGGTCCACAACTCCTCCACATGTTTATGTTTGCCCATCTGTATTCCCACAAGATGGAGAATCCCGTGGCAGGCAAAGACTATATTTCTCACAGTATCTAGCAGCAAGCTTCAATTTTGGTGAACATTTAATAAATATTTGTAGAGGGAATCACTTTTTAAAAGTAAACATGAAAGGTAAATAATGCAAATTGCAGGTAATATGGTGGCATTTTATTTGTATACTTCATTTTTAATTAAAAAATCACTTAGACTTACATGCTCTCAAAGGTACACAGATATAGAGGCCTTCTTTAGAAATTGTTACATGCTGAGTAAAGAAGAACGCTTCTTTATTAAACACACAGAACCGATGGTGGACTGGGCCTCTTCTCTTTCAAATTGCTGCTACACAGTATTACCAGGTATTTCTGAAATTCCCCATTGTTACCTCTAGAGAGGGCACAGTGGCAATTCAATCAATGCTGAATACAAAAGTAGAACACGATAGTAGAATATGGTAATCTGCATTTCCTGGCTGCAAGATCTGTGTTTATGTATTCTTGGTATTATGCTTGCTTTTGTCAGGTACGACAATAATCCTAAATTAATGAGTCCATCCAACACTGGCTACCAGAGGCTTTTAGGCATCTTTTATATAGTCATTTAAAATAACCACATTGCCTGAATTGTCTGAGTGGACTGGAAATGCTTTCTGAACTGATAGCCTGCTGTTCAGACTCACACTGAGCAAGTGAGTCACCTGGAAAGTTGTGCAGGAGCAGCTGGGCTAGCTGGGGCCAAGTTTCGAGTGCCTCCCCAGAGCAACGTTTCTGCTTTGGCCAAGCGGGATGTGAATAAAATAGCTTCAAAGTGGAGTCCTTCTCACTCTGCAAACTTATTCTCTGGAGTGTGGCAAAGAATGGCTTCTGCATTTTATTGATCTCGCAGCTGACAAGTAAGCAGTGCCTCAAGATGTCTCACATCTTGTTCCTGAGTGTGCTGATTAAGGCTTTCAAATAAGTGAGATGCACAGCTGAATCCGTAACAGGAATGTACTGCTTTCATTTGCTCTATCTCAATATCCAGACATCTTCAGAATGAAAGGATTTCAAATTAGAGCCATGTAAGAAACAAATCTCCTTTAAACATCTCCAGTTCTCCCTTTCTCTGAGCATCTCATCTTATAGGAGTGAGTTCTCTGCTGTGCTTAGCATAGCATGATAATTGTGCTGAATGCAAGCACTGGTGAATGGATTACTGATGACCTCCAGTACTGCAGAAATTAATGCTGATTCAAGTGTAAGCTTTCCTCTGCACCACTTGGACCACAGTCTTTCCTTTATTCCTAGCATTTGTTTTATTTTAGAGTTGTCTTGAGACCAGGCTTTAATTGGTGAGGGAGGAATCAAGGCCACTCTTTCTCATGCTGTGGCCTAAGAGTTAAAAGCAACCCTAAAGATTTTTTTTTTTTTTTTTTTTTGTGGGGGATGAGTCTTGTCACCTAAGCTGCTGTGCATTTGATTTGATTTCTCTCAAGGCTATCATTTTCCTGGTGTTAGGAAGTTGTATCAGAAGAAAGAGGGCAAGGGATGGAGTGAAGACAGGAAGTTTAAGAAAGACTGATCTCAGGAACAGGGCCTGAATATTCCAGTTCAGGTGGAGGAGAAGGGGAAAAAGGAGGAAATGAGCAAAAAAATGTTTAGGTGGAGGAGATGGGCAAAAAAGTCTCCTGGACACAGAGTGAGAATGCGAAGGTGAACATACACAGCACGGCCTTCCCTTCACTTACTCATTCCCAAATTCCTGCAGAGCACCCCTGGGTGTCAGCCTCTGGTTATGGCACACAGAATAATCACCTTCAAAGGAATTAGAATGAAACTTCCACTTGGTGATATTCATCTCTCTCCACACGGAGAGACCGCTTCTTTGTATCAGGGTATAAGCATTACATACAGTCACAGTAACCTTCCTTAGGAAAACCAGTAATTGCGAAGTCCTCAATATTGTTTTCAAAAATTAGTTAAACTTACTTGGATTGCATATAAAATGCATGTGTACTTTAGAGAAAAGGCTGTTTCTTCCTATCAGATGGTCTGCATAGCTTAGATAGATGCTAATTTTCTTTACAATTGTGAATACGGTGATTCTGTGATTATTACGCTGGGAAAGTATTCTCTCAACTATATTAGGCCCTAGATTCTATTATTTTCCATACTGAAAGCTCCGAAGGTGTCCAGGTTAAATGAAGAGGAACAGCTATGTGTGCATTTTTTTTCCTCTTAGATAATATACTTCTTAAAGGTAGAGACCATGCCTTTTGCATTATTTAGGTTTTCAAAGCACTTAGCACAGTGCTTACAAATGGGCAGTTCTCAATATTATGGGTTAAACTAAAACAAATCATCGCTGTTTGGAATTACTTTTCTTTCGTTTTTGAAGGTGGATTAGTCTTCCGAATGTAGATATTATCACTCTAAGGATTCAACATACTGGGTGGGTGTTAAAATCAAATGCGTTCTGTGTATGCTGGCAGGCTTGAAAACATGTAAGAATCAACTCTTGCAGGTAGGGGAAACATTATGTTTGGAATGAAAATCACATTTATAAAGTCACAAATGCAGTTATCAGCCATGCAATCTAGCTATTTCCTTTAAAATGTGGCAATGTTTTCTTTACACTGTGTGTTATCTCAAGCCAATTATGATATATTATCAGTTTAAATTAATTGTTTTCAATTCAGGAAAAAATTATGCCCATGAATAAGCTAAACTATAATCGGAAATTATCTATTAATATTTCTCAAAGCTGATTTGTGAGCATATTGATACAGAATGATGACATTTTTAAAATGGTAGAGCCTATTGACTCCAGTATTCAAAGGCCAAAATTCTTATTGAGATAATTCACAAAACTTGACAAAATCTAAGATGATTATCCTCCTAGCACAGTAAACAGTTTTGCTGTAGGACAATAGAGTTTATTGTAGTTTGCTTAAGATGCATTCTTTTAAAATGGAAAAGTATTTGGAGTTTTAAAGTGCTAAAAACAATATGGATTGGTGAAATATTTGTCTATAACGTCAAAAGCCTGAAATCCAAAAACCTGTAGATGTATACCTGTTCTAGCTTTCTGACAAAACATATAACCACATAGGAAAGAGCTAAGAAGGGTATAACGCCAAAGTTAAATGCTAAAGGAGGGACTGAGTTGCTTGAAGAAACATCAGTCAAATACCGAATGTAAATATTCAAACAGTGCTATGTATAAGGCACATTCCCATGCTTTTAAGTTATTTATATGTTTTAAGATTTTTTGGCAAATGTATATCAGGCTAAGTGCCACAAGGTATTGTCTTTGATGTTTTGTTATAAAGCAATATTACTGCCATGTCAGGCACTGATTTTTATTTGAGAGATAAATCATAGTTCCAAACCCAATTGCCAGCTGTATCTAGTTATTTTGTTTTCTGTACAATGTAGTTATCTTTTCTTCACATTGGATGTTTTCTTAGGTCAAGTGTGAAGTCTTAGTGTTCCAGAGGTCCAAAAAAAAAAAAAAATCCGAGAGATGAAACAGGAGGCCATTGCAGGTGGCAAGGAATGACATACCGAGCTCTCCCTAATACTTGTACACTTTGGAAAGTTGTGGAAGGAAAGACGGAGAGCAAAATGGAGCCTGGAAAAGTACAGTAGACGATTTGTTCATTTGAATTCTAGGGACATTTTTGTTATGCATTGACTTTTAAAAATGTAAGAAAATGTTTTTTATTTAGAAAATAACAGGTAATACCTGCATAATCAGAGTGGTATTAGGGTTGGGCCAGGGATCTAAACATTCTTGCAATTAATTTTAAGTTTGCTGTCTAAGTCACAACCTCTGCTGAGCTGTGTTTTGTCTTTCCAAATTAAAAAAAATTGCCAGCATTTCCAGTATAAAGTTGAAACAGAGGATGAATTCTTGATAACATGCATTTACTAATTGAACCTTTCTATAGATAAAAGTGCCACAGATATTTTAAATATAGTATTTACAGTGGCTTTGGTAATCCTGAAAGGAATAATTCAACATAGAACTTTAAACATAACAAATGTAAAGCTACTAAAACAACGGATTATTTATAAATTTTATAAAAGAAAATCTAGGAGGTTTTAACAGGTAACAATTTTATTATGAATCTGTTGAAGCTAAGCCAGCTTTTCATAAATTATCTCTTATTCAATAGGGATTCAGACTGACTGTTTTATAATGTAGTGAATATGGATCAGCATATCAAAATAGAAAAGTTAAATCCTGTTTTCAAATTTATTATATGTAATAATAAAGTATATTCCGACATTATGTAGTATAGAATCCAGGTTAAACACCTATTTTTGTTGAACAATATTTGTAGTAAAAACAACATCTGGCATTTGCTAATACTACCTAATCACACACACATACGTTTTAGACAAGCGAAAGTATTAAAAAATCTTAAATCCAGATTTAAATCTTTAGCTGCTGAAATGGGTATGGAATATTAGTTATGTTCAACAAAATATCCATAATGGGATAAATTACTACTTTTTAAAATGTTGCAGCAGAATACATTATTGCTATATAGTTTGGCCTAGTGATTAAGTAAATAAATATATACATTTCTTATAAACATATTAAAATATATGACAAATACAACGTTTTAAATAATCCTATCCTTGTCCATTATAAAGTAGTAACTTTTGAAGAAAAGAGCCAAAAATAGAATTACCTGCTTTCCTTAAGCTTTTAAAGCAAACAAAACTTAATGTTTTTTTTTTTAAATTTAACTTTGTAAAAAAGGCTAATTTCTCCAGAAGCTTTCATCCTTCAAATATTGGCTAGCTCACCACTCTAGTATGTTAATTTATGGGATTAACCAGGAACTAAGTAGGAACTATAAAGTCACAAACATAAAATGATACATAGTCATTATCACAAAATGCGTATAAGAGAATTAACTTCATTTTTAAAAAATTCTGTACGAATGAGAATAGTGACTAGATTTTCTTAGAAATCATTCTTTTCAGTCCAATGCTTCAAACACAGTAAATGAATATTTTTTAACCTAATAGTCTTACGGATATAGTGTGCTATAGTCATTGTTTTAACATAAAGGGAAGATAAATTGCATAAAAATACACAAAGCAAACCAGGGATGTAAATTTTACCTTACATAAGTATGAAAATATCTCATTAGTTGAACCGTTTTCTTCAATTACTAAAATCCTCTTAAACTACCAAAAAAAAAAAATAACAAACAAACAAACAATACAAAGAAAAGACTGTGTGAGTGAGCTATAAATTGCTCAGGCAAGGAGTTATGATAATACATCCTTAGTGCCCGCATATTTTGAAAAGTTATCAGCTCAGATAAACTAAACCTGCAAAGATAAAAAGATAAAAAGAAAATAGAATCACTTGGTTTATATTTATAAATTTAAAGGTACATAACTTCATCAGATCATATAATTTACAAGTGCAGGTAATTTATTTGGCAAATAACTACAGTAACGAGTATAGTGTAGTGGTAACTTCTGACGTACATAAAGCACCTTCTTGAGTTTTCACAAACTTTCTATTATACCAGTTTGTCAAAGCTGTCCTTCATTGCAGTTTTGCTTAAGGACACAAAGGCAAATACAGGTGCAAAAATCTCTATTCTGAACAGACCCCTAAAGAAAAAATAGGTCCTACTTCATTGAAGTATTTGAGTTATGACGTTCCTTAGGAAGGTTTGAGTTTGAATTTCTACCCCACCACTTACCAGTTACGTGGCCTTGGGAAATTGTTCAATCATTCAGCTTTGTTCAAGCTTCAGATTAATTGTTGAAGCTTCAGATTAATCCAGTGGTGTACAAATTAGGATTACATAGGAAGCTTTTAAAAATTCCAGTGCCAGGCCACATCTCATGCAGTACCAATTAAACTAGAAAGCTTTGGGGTACAAGCCAGACATAGGTATTTTTAAAGTTCTCAGTGATACCAATGTACAAGCAAAGTATGGGAAGTATGCTAATCATGTGTATTTCAGGGAGAATAACACCCATTTTACAGGTTTGTTTCATAGGTTTGAAACAATGTATTTTTAGCACATAGTAAACTATACGGCAACCAATATGCCTTTAGTAAATGGTAGCCTTTACATTGTTGTTTTATTGCAGTAAAAGTAAGAGATAAAAAGTCATCGTTGGAGGAGACTGACTTCTACTTTTACTACCTGGAGACACATGTTTAAACATATGCTATTAGTTCAGTCAGGTTTTACATGCATTCAGTTTTTTTCAGAGAAATAATAAAAGGAGTAGAACATCTACTCCCATTTCCCATGCAAAATGTTCTTCAATAATAAAAAATGTGAATACATACATAAGCACAATTATTAATCATGAGCTGTTACTGAAAATGATTCAAACTATCATGCCACTTGGCGTCTCGTTAATACCACATTTATCATCAGATATTTCTGTCACCAAAGCATTCAAATTGTCAGATAAAACTCTTTGCCTGGGGGGAATATAAACTATGGCTTCTTGTAATGAATGAAAATGAAATGATTCCCCACAGTATATTGCCAGACTCAATGGAAATAAAAATAACTAATTAAATAATCTTAGCTTAAAATAGGTCTGGGTCTGGCAAGCACTTTTCTTCATTGTGGTGCAAAATGAGGCTGTTCTGTGGAAAAGTTTCATATTAACACTTTGATAAATCAGATTACAACTCTGAAAAGCACTTTTACAATCAAGTTTTTCCCCCAATTTAATATCTGAGTAATCCTATCTTTAGGATAAATGGAGATGAAGTTTTACCTGCTGGCAGTTTGTTGGAGCAATCAAAGAAATCTCATTTCCTAACGTCCGTAACTGAGAGTAAAATAACAACCCATTTCCTCAAAAATTGAATAATACCTGATTTCCATATCTTCGGCATATCCTTTTTTGTCTCATCATGACTTATATTTCCAATCAATTTGAGAAGAATGTTAATATTCAATGTCTCAGATTTCTAAGGACATAACAGGGATGTCTTGGGAAAGCAAATTCACAAAATACCCTGTGGCACTCAACAACTCTTTCCATAATCTGTTTTTGAGATTTAGAAAAACTATGCATAACTATTGGTTTCTTATGAAGTGTCATATAAAGAAAGTAAAATGAAGAGACAGTTCCAGAAAAATAGAATGTCAAATTCAGGAAATGCACACCTTTGCACAGAAGTTGTCAAAAGCACATGATAAAAAATTTCAGGTGGTACAAGAAAATATTCTGGCTTTTTTTTGTTCTATATATAGGAGTGTGGCTTATATTTTGATACAGAAATCAAGTAAGTGGCAATATCCACTTAAAATCTCTAAAGAGCTGAGTGACTATTCTTCCTTTATTTGCATCTTCCCTCTCCAGACATCAACCTCAGCATTGCCTAGCACTTGGCTGACTAGTGGTTGAAGAGGAGATGGAGGGAAGGAAGCTTGACAAAACACTACTTTAAGTATCTTATCATTTATATAAAGATTGTTACTGTAACACCTGGAGTTTAGGACTCTGTTTCCTTACTGTTTTAGATGACACACGTGCCATGGCATGAAAATCATCTACAAAGAGCATTTTTTTTCCTTTGTCATTATTAATTACTTGTCCATGACTAAAAATTCAATTTTACAAATAAAATCAGAAATTTCTAACCTTCCTTTGTATTAATTTTGTTCTTGGGTATATCCAAATGTCATCCTGACTGGAAGACAGCATTTTGAAAGTGTAGTAGTATTAGACAAGAAAGACAGTTTAATCACATGAAACCAAAGGAAAATGTCCTTATACACGTCTCTTTTTCATGAAGACTTGGGCCGAAAGTCATCTTTTTAAGGTTTGATTGCACACTCTGAAGAAGCCTGGTAGGGGTTAAAATTTTAAGCACTAAGTTAAAAAAATATGGAAAGTAATAATAATACTAAACACTTGTGTTCCTAAAAGGTCTGTAATTTCAGCAGAAAGATTGCCGCTGAGTCCTCATTCATATATACCAATGAGTAACAGTGACAGTAGGGATGGGACTACTACAAAATGAAAAGTAAATCAGGCTGTTTTAATGATTTAGAATTATATTGCGCTATTGTCTACAGTAGTACATTATCTGTATGATTAGCTTATTAAAGAGGTAGATCTTCTCTAGTGATTACACTCTGGTGTGTATACGCTGAGCGATCCTTAAGAATCTGGGTCTAACCCCTCCAACTTTGTTTCATTACTACCTTCATAGTTGCTGAAAGTGAGAAATCAAAATATTGATCAGTAATTCAGAAGTTTCTAACTGGAAAAGATTTTAAAACAACAAAATTAATATTTTAAGTGAAGTTGTAAATAGATAGTTATATCAGCTCTTAAATGATGTGCTAATTTCACTGCTTAATTCATTCTTCCATTCTCTGTCTTTTCTCATCTAGCTAGGTTTGTTGAGCCCAGAATCTCACTGCCTGTACTACTGCCTCCTTCTTCTTAACAGAGTCCTCTTTATTGATCTTACGGATTCAGAATATACTGAATTCAGAATATACTTCCCAATTATCTGACCAGCTCATTATCCTAGTTACATATATGTTTTCAATAGGACCCCACTGGTCAGAAAAAAAAGTTCATCCTCTTGGCTGCTTGAAATCTACCTCCTAGCAATATCACACTACAAACCTTAGACTGAAATTAACTTAGATGACAGTGTAGGAAACATTTTTGCAGCTCATGCCTGTCACTTTCTTCCCTGTTCCAGCTGTCCCCCAAATTGAGTTAATTGTGCCAATCCTGGCTACAAAAAGACCCTAAGCATATATGAATCATAGCACTGGGCATTTAAGTATACTTTTAATGGGCATTCATGTATTTATAAATTTGTCTTCCACATTACATTGTCAGTTCTTCCAGAACAAGGGTTATATCTGGGTCCCGTCCAATAAACAAGCCTATTCCTTGCATGCACTAAAGTGCCTGGAAGTAACAGCTGCTCAAAAACATCATTGATCAATTTAATTGAAGCTAATGTGACACAGACAGTATCTCCCTCTAGGATGGTTCCCTAACTTGCAATGCAAACTCTTGTAGCATTTTACCCACTCTCACCTTGTATATCTCCTCATCCAATATCTTTCTCTTCCGCAAGTAAGAGAAGTAATATCTAAAAGTGCAGATTCCCTTAATTCTAAATCAGATTTAGGTGAACTGTCCATACCTCTTTCCTGGTCTCCTTACAAAGGTATGGATTTATCTTTTCTCTCACAGACCTTCCTAAAAAATACAAACGAAGCCTGCACATACTTATGGCAGAGAAAAGTATGTCAGACATTTTGGCCTTAAAACAATTCCATGAAGAGTAATTTTATTCCCAAATGTAACTGAGGCAGTTGAGACTCAGAGAGGTTAAGTAACTCCCCTAAAGTCTTAGAGCTAGGATTTGAACCCAGGTACATCTATTACCAATGGGTCATAACAAACATGTAATATGACATACTGGGGTGTTCTGTTTGCTGCATATTCCTTAAGGAGTGTAGAGAAACTATAAAAAATGATGATCAGGGCACTTAGATGTCATGGTTTATAAAGACGTAGAATAGTGACCTAACTCACTTTGTGTTCTCTGTCACCGTTGTTCTGCCATGGCTTTTGGACTGAAGGTTCAACATGAACTGTTATTCATTCAACATTTAGCTAATATTTATTGAGCCTCTTCTTTGTGCAAAGCAGAGGTATAATATTTAATACTTGAGTTTTCTTTTTTTATTATACATGTGCAGAATGTGCAGGTTTGTTACATAGGTATACACGTGCCATAGTGGTTTGCTGCATCCATCACCTGTCATCTACATTAGGTATTTCTCCTAATGCTATCCCTCCCCTAGCCCCCAACCCCCCAGCAGGCCCCCAAGTACTCGGTGACCCCAATTACTTTATACATAATTCTGTGATTCTGAATGACTGGCACATTTTGGTTAACTCTTATACTAGCTGCATTATTCTCAAGTGACAGTGTATAAGGTATTGGTAAACCAAATAACTAAATTGATTGTGAAAGCTTACATGGGTAATAGTCTGCTTTTAGGAGACACGTTATATGCACATATGTTATATGCATAGCCTCCGATGTTATGTTACATGTGTCAATTTAAATGAACTCCATTTTAGAATGGAATAAAATTAAATCAATACTTTTGTGGTTCCAGTGTGTGATGTTCCCCTTCCTGTTGAAAGTGATTTTTACAGCTGAAGCAGTTTATTAGGCACTAAAGTTAGAATCATTTTATGAGAAATCCATAGACAAGAACATGGTGAACTGCCTACCTCAAGAACTTCTACGGCCTTATTTTTCCTTTCTCTCCCTGTGTATTTTCTCTCTACAATTTAATAACTATTTTCACATTTCCTTTGATAAGAAAACCTATTATGGCATAGTGCATTCTTCTCTGTTTAAGAAAATGCCTCAGGATAAATTGTGTAGGCAATCATTTTCAATGCTAACATCTTCAAACATGAAGCTAGCATCTGGGCAATTATGACATTAGTTTGATTTAGAATTGAAAGGTAAAAGTTTCTGTATAAGTTTCAAAGTTTTTATCATTACTTTATCAAGAACTTTGTGTCCTAACCCCAGATTGTTTTTGTTGTTGCTGTTAAGTTTGTTTCTAATAGTCTTGTGTTTTATGTAAGTACACAACAATCGGAATGAATAAGCAAATACCAGTTAAACATTCATATATGTATAAACTTGGATTTTCCCTGTATATTTCTCTTTTCTATCATATTCACTTTAATGTAGAACCAAGGTTCATTATCTGTGCTAACAGATTAGAAAGTAAATTGAGTAAAATAAATCAGTTGATTGTGTCTACTCCCCACACCTTGGAATCATTTGAAAAGTTAGTTTTAACTCCCATTTCTCAGAAGCATGGCTAATTAATAACATGAATTATTAACTGAAACATGATTTTTATAGGTTTTTAACTTCTCTCTAGTGCTTTATTTTTAAGGTAGAATACTAAAACAAAAACTCATTTCAGTGAGTAATAAAAACAGCCTAGCAGACAATATATTTGTCTATCCAGCATCTAAAATGTCAAAAACTGTATGTACTAGGCTGGGTGTGGTGGCTCATGCCTGTAATCCTAGCACTTTGGGAGGCTGAGGTGAGTGGATCACAAGGTCAAGAGATCAAGACCATCCTGGCCAACATGGTGAAACCCCATCTCTACTAAAAAATAAAAAAAAATAGCTGGGCGTGGTGGCACGCACCTGTAGTCCCAGCTACTTAGGAAGCTGAGGCAGAAGAATCCCTTGAACCTGGGAGGTGGAGGTTGCAGTGATCTAGGATCATGCCACTGCACTCCAGCCCGGCAACAGAGCAAAACTCTGTCTAAAAAAAGAAACTGTGTACTGTCATATTCTTGGAAGTAGTAGAGGTGTGACTAGAGTGAAAAACAGTAGTAGTTCCTTTTTACTTATATGTTATTAAACATTATAAGACCAATACTATACAATTTTCAATTTTTTCTTTTATAAAATTCAGTTTACACTTGGATTAAATGCATCCAGTTGCCTGCTCATTATGTTTAAACAAGTGGTAATCTACTTCCCAATTTTACACCAACCAAAATAGATGAAGGGAACTCCATTCCTAGAGGATTCTTACTAAACACAGAGAAATCTTAGCCACTCAACTGCCTGAACTTACCAAATGCCCAGTTTATCCATGCAGGTATTTTAGGTGTTACGGAGAAGAAAACAAAGTACACTGAAGAAACAATGTCTATTATTGACAAACTTTAGATCTGAAAAGGGATTTGGCCAACCAGACAAAGGGAAGATGCATTTTAGAAAGAACCAAGTAACAATAAGTAAATGTTATATGCATAGTGTCTGATGATATGTTACATGTGTCAGTTTAAATGAACTCCATTTTAGGATTGAAATAAAATTAAATAATTAATTTTGTGGTTTCCAAGTGTTCCTATTTAGATATGGAATACTTTGTAATCAAAAAAAATAGATTTAAGACAATATTAATGAACAGTTCAAAACCATTGAAATGTCAACAGGTTTCCAAGTGAAAATTCCACTGGAGGCATTATTGACCCCTGCTAAGAGGCACAGAGATGCCCACTAGAAATTACTTGATAGATAATTGTGCATTAGAAAAATTGCTTTCTTCTTACCCCACTGGCTTATTAACTTCATTGGACAGAATTTAATGTATTACTTTGTAATACTGTTAGGTTAATAATACTGCTATCCAAGGAACATAAAAAATAGTTTTACATTTATGATTAGACCAAATACCAGAAGAACACAGTTAATAGCTTTGTAAGAATTTTTGTAGTGTTTTGCATAATGAATGAACTCATCATAGGTCCTATAATAAAATCCTTCTGACCACTCAATAGGTTAATGTGTAAAAATAGTTGGTATTTTCCTATCCTATGAAGAAAAGTTGAATAACACTAAACGAATTGTTTTTCTTCTCAGGTACACTTATAAACGGACTGCTTTTTTGGTGTTAACCTTTTCATGCACAATCCTTTGAACTTTTTATTATTAGTTAATATGAGCAATATTATTAAATTTAAATTCATCATTCATGTAGACAACGAAGCAGAGTAAAAACAGAGAGAAGCAAAAATTCTAAAAGTCTGTGGGATCTACAAATAAGAATAATGAGAATGAGAAAACAAGGCAGAAACCCAAGTGGTACGTAAGCCTTCATCATAATGTGGATAACATACAAACCTAAAAGAGTTCTCTTTTTGTAGAGGTAAACTGAGTGGATCTGTTTTCTTGGAATCAAAAATGCTAGACAAATGGACACCACAGAGCAATATTTCAAGTGACTTAATATCAGGGATCTTGTGTCAGTTGCTTTGATATTTGTCTCAGCACTTGCATGATGCTATTGCCACAGCCATTTTCCAAAATGTCTAAATTGTTAGATGATAAGTCATTTCCATTTTTAAAATTCCAGTTTGACACACAGCAGTCTGTGAAAGCTTAACTTCCTTAAGGAAAGAAGGTCAAGCAAATGTATGTCTAGGAAGCATATACTTCCTTAAATAACTCTAGGTATGAGTGAACTCTAACATAAGAAAGGAACTAAATTTAAAAAAACAGAACTAAATACGTGTTTAGTGACAGAACCTTGATGCTTTGAAACTGATGTGCACATTAACCGGAACTATCACTAAGTTAACCGGTGGACATTCTCCCTCTCCCTGCCCCCAAGTACTGAGTGATCCCAGTTACTTCATACATAATTCCATGATTCTGAACTACTGGCAGGTTTTAGTTAACTCTTACATCAGCTGCATTATTCTAGAGTGATGGTGTATAAGCCATTGGAAAACCAAATAATTAAATTGATTATGATATTTTACATGGATAATAGTTTTAAGGAGACTGAAAAGGTTCAGTTGAATATGCTCAACTTCAGACAGCAGCCTCTGAGCAGCAGGTGATGGGGAAGAGGTTGTGGGGGTGAGGAGGTGGTTGGTGGTTGTTCTTTAGTTTACCTCTTTTCCTTTGTCTTTTAAATGTGGGTTAGTGTCCACAGGGTAGGTAATTTGGAATACATCATCTCTCTACAGGTTACAAAATTTCTAAATCTGACAGTTGAGGAAAAGCAAGAATGAATTCAATAAAAGCTCAACCTTGCTAGTAAGACCTCTGTAAATACACTGACAAAAATATTGCTTACAATTTCATCGTCAGCTATTTTACTTACATGTTTTTATACATGGAGCTAGAGAACAAAATTCAGAAGAATGACCAGGTCTGGACATTCAATGAAAATGGCTCATTGACAGCTTTTATGTCCAAAAGCTTCATCCATATTATATTGGGAGAAAATATCTTTTGAAACAGATAAATCATTAACTCAGGTTTCTAAAACTCTGTAGTTTGGACCTTTTTGTCAGTCCGATTAACCCTAAAGGACCTTCTCAGAATAATGCCTTCTAATGTATAAAATGAAATACAAAGAAATTGAAGGCAATCATCGAAATATTTAAAAATGTGGGACTTATCAGTGTATGTGCTGATCTATTAATACATTAAATAAGAATTAGAAGCAGATCTATAGTTTCATATTAGTGAAAAATGTCATGATGTTTTTAGATATTTGCTACATGTATTATGCGAAATGAATGTATCTGTGATTTCTATTAGTGACAAAATCATAAGTACTGCTAACATTGTGATTGGTTGTTGCCTATACTTATAATTGATGAAAATTTTAAATTTCAGTCATCCATTAATGTAAATAAACAGAAGATTTTTGTGTTTGCATCAAAGGACATAGACACTTCTGTCCACCCATCCTTTGTGAGTCCTTACCTAGGGTTAAGAACCTTGCATTAAGCTCTTAAAGAGTGGGATTGAGAATGCCCATATATTAATCCTTGTAGGAAAGCGCTTCTTTTCTGTTAAACAGAAAACCATTAACAGTGGTAGAATACAGAAATAATTCTATTGGAAAAGGAAACCGCATTATTAAGTTACTGCCAGGTGAATATGAGGCAACATTTATACACCAAATTGTCATTTCAGTGATGTTTAAAAGTTTCTGTGTCTGCCCAGGTGTACCAGAGAAAGTATAAAGTGAATTTTTTTTTTTTTTGAACAAACCACCACAAATATCTCTGGATTTTTCAGAGCTAAGAGCTGCGGTTTCAATTTTTCGGTGTTTCATAGTTAGATAATAGTGCTGAGTATTTATAGGCTTCCTTATATAACTATAGTTCTATCCATTTTTCTTGACAGAATAGTTTATTTTCTGTCCCTGCTCCTATTTTCCTTAAATTTTAGTATTGGATTTACTGACTTTGCTCTGGCTCTCCTTCTTTTTATAGAACCTTATTCCTCAAGTTCAATTTATTTTTAAGTTGGATACTTTATGTTTCCATTCCCTTTGGAGCTCTAAAAAGAATGTGTATTATTGACCAGATAAAGCTATTAAGGTAACTATTATGAAATTTATTTTTAGATCTTTAGTCACCTTAATGGCTCTTTGGGGTTTAAGATATGCTTAAAGTAGAGTGCACCATAACCTGGGAGGAGCAGCCTGTGGCTATTATTTTCTACTCAGCACCTGCTCTATCTGGAACACTTGCAATCTGGCATTCTTCTCTACACCCACACAATTATGTAAGGGCCATTAATGGTTTTAGCCTCCACATTAAAAATATCTGTATTTTCTTGACCATCTCCTATTCTGGAAACACTCTTCTCCTTGCTGTAAGTCTGTATTCCTCTTCTGTTTCTTGGATTATCCTTTTATTTTTTGTACTTTTGCAAATAAAAGTTCTTTTACCTGACTTAAATTTTATACTTAGCCATTTATACTTTTTACTCTCTTTACCTTCTGCCTTCCTTGGCAGTGCTATCTAATCTTATCACTTTATCATTCTCATCTAACCCCTAAATCTGAATCTGAATCTTAATTACCAATGCTTCCCTTAACTAAAATCTGCATTTTAATAACTAGCTGTACTGTCTTATCAGGATTTCCCAATTGCACCTAAAATTCGATAGGCCTAAGCAGTGAAAAAAGCTGCCGTGCCCTCATTCTTCAGTTGAAGAAGATTGCTTTGAAAATGGAAACGCGAAACATGCATTTGGCTTTATGTCTTACATGATGCTGGAAACCATCACTTCCAAGTGTGCTGATTCAGTTGAAAACTGTGGCTAGGGTCACACTAGTTGTCGTTGTCACTGCCAAACTCAGCTCCATAGTTGCCAGTAAAGTTTTATTGCAACCATTTGAAACCCTTGAGAGCTCAGGAAATCATGCCACCATTTGAAAAACTGTGCACATTTGGTGAAAGATCAGGAACCATCTATATTCTTTGTTTTCTTCTAACTGAGAAAGGCGTTTATCTCTGCTGCTTAGCAGTGTGATAAAAGCGGAAATCCCGGTGGTTTGTGTTTGTAATTTCCCCATTGTGAAATAACCAATTGAGCCTTACTCTGACAGTCAGACCCAAAATTTCACCTAAGTACCCAAGAATGTCATGTTAACGTGTAGAAGATAATGTCTGCCACACAAATTACATTTTAACAATGTTCCAACTTTCTAGTCCCAGGATGATTTCTTTTCTAGTAGTTTCTTAATAGAGTTTTTTGTGTGTGGCTTTTTTGTTTTGTATATATTTTATTGGGGTTATTCCCCCGCTCTTTTTATAAGGGTGAGGGTTGGAGTGATAGCTGAAAAGTGATATTTTCAGTTTGAGAAAAATGCAATATTTCTCAATCATCCACTACAGTTCTAAATTTTATGAGAGCTAAATCAAGTTATGCCATTCTCAAACTCTCTTGATGTCTGAGTACTTCATTTTTCTTTGTCTTTGAACTGGAAAATGTAAGAGCAAGTTTTAGCCTGGAGAGCAAATGCAAAACTAAATTATAATCCCTGGACATATACAGTTTAGCATATAAGGGAAATGTTGAAATAATTGGAAAATCAAAAAGGTCTTACCGAATGTTTCAGTAATGATTTGCAATCAAATACAACACTATCAGGTAACGAGAGTGTGAGTCCATTTGTTAGAAGTATTTAACAAGTCCCACGTGGTCTATTTGAGCATTTCGCAGATACTTGTTTGTCTTTCCTTTAATACATTATCACTGTAAGGTATGGTAGGTGAACCTTCAAAGTGTGATATTCTGTACAAAACTCTTGTGTAACATTTGGAAAATATACCCAGAGGCATCTGACTGAAGATAGAACTTCCATGTCAGGCACAAAAAAATCCAATTTGCTTTTGTTATTGAATCAACTTTTTGTGTTTATTGTTTCAAAAACTTCATCCTGCAGTAATGTTGAAATCATTTCTTTCTTTATTGATATACTTGCACAGTATTCTGGATTTTTTTTTTTAACTCACGAAAACATCTTTTAAAATAAGCGAGAAATTAAGTTAAAATAATTATATATATTCAAGTATATATGGTTATAGTTATTTGTAAATGTATCCCTATATGTTTATAGGTAGATTTTAAATGCTATGCACCTGGGATTTAATGTTTTATGTTTGTCCAGATATAAAACATATGTCAACCCATAGTCAATTCCTTTATTTATTTATTTTTTTTAATGTTCACAAAAGGCACCAGCCTGAGGCAAACTGTTCTCCCATCCCACTAGAGTTTTGGATTAATTTTTATTTTATGTATTTCAAGCAAAGTAGAACACTCTTAAGTTAAATTAGCCAGTGCTTTCAAAGACAAAAAGTCATTACCATAGTACCCTGTTCAAATTTCTAAAACAGAGCAGATATTTGTTAAATGGAATAAAATAAGATTAAAATTAAATATTTATTTTTATTCTTTTCTCTTTGATTTCTTGTAACATTTGCAAGTTAAAATCTATTCTGATGTTTTAAATATTCCTGGTCATTGCACAAAAACATATTTATAAGATTAATTTTTAGCGTATAAACATGGTTTGCCACAGATAAATCAAACCCCAAATGAAATTTCGTGACTCTATATTGTTAAGACCTAAAAGATAAGATACACTAAAGGTGCTATCACATATTGGTTAAATAATAATCTTAACTCATCCACTAAATATTAAGATTCTTAAATACAAAGGATCTATTTATTAGTGAGGATACCATCGTTCTCTTTGTAAAATGATCATCTCCACCACCTCCTCCTCTTTCTGAGTACCTACTATACATTCTTACGGTCTCAGCTTAAATGTCACTTCCCTAAATCCCCCAAACAGAAAAGGCTTCCCTGTCATAGGCTCCGTCTTTTTTGCCCTCATGGTACTTACCATGTCTTATCACATTAAATATTACATAATTCTTTTTTACTCTCCCATTAATCTGTATATTCTATCAGAGCAGAAACTGAATCATTTCAATTACCATTGTTGTCCCAGCTTTAGACGGCAATACAATTTATTGAATGAATGAATTTACTCACGTATGTTCTTGTAACTTTGTACACAGTTATGCTATGAAGAGCTCAGTAAATATTTGTGACTAGTTTATTTGATCACATAATTGAATACATTCACTATATTGTAACATTGGACTTGTAACATTGGCAGTTTTCTTATAAAACTTACATGTGCTTTCATTCTAATTTTCACTTCCTTATAGATACCTTTTTTAAAAATATATTTTTTACATTAGAATTTCTCTGTGTTTTCCTTTTGTCACAGCTGAATAGAGAAGAGTAGGAATTTAGTATTGTATAGTATAAAACTATAATCTCTGACCATTTTTATAGAAAATACTGGAATTATTCACTCTGCTCTTGTCATTCACTAAAATAACTCCAAATATTCATTTGCTTGTCATTCACTAAAATACCTGATCAAACAGCAGTGACATCTTACAATACTGCAAACATACAAAGAGATAAATCAAATTGGGTATTTGTAGTTCACATGTTATGATATCCTTCAAAAAAAAAAAACACAGCAACTATCTCCTATAATAATTTTGGGTAGATAAAGAACACTCATTTAAACTTATATTAAGGCCAGAGCATTTTTAAATTTTATATACCTGTAAAACATGGTATGCAGACATTATACCTAACTTCTACACTGCTTGTTTTCAAGGACATATGCTCATTTACTAAAGAAGGACAAGTTGATTGCATATATAATAAAACTTAAAATCACACATTATGACAAAAGAAAAGGTGACACACAAGGTAATTTCTTTCCAAGTAACTCAAAAATACTGTAGGTATATATTTATGCAATTATTTCTTTATTTACAACATGACCTAGGTATTTTACATATGCTATTAACTTTAATCTGCCCATCCCTATATATATACATCAAATGATATTATCAATTCCATTTGCAGATAAAGAATCTGAGGCTCAGAATGAGCAACGGACTTATCAGGGCATAGAGTTACAAATAGAAAACGTTTAAACTTCCAGTTCTATTTGAATGCAAAGCCTGCACTCTTTCCTCTTACGCTGCTGTCACTTGCCAAGGCCACTCGTCAAGTGTAAGCATTTTTAATGTGTACAGTGTAATAACAACATCCCTTTACCCCGCAAGAGACAGGATCATATCATGCTTAGTGCTGCAGACTCTGCAAATGCAGTGCCTGGGATTAAGGCCAGGCTCTGAAGTTCAACAGCCAGGTGAACCTATGCAAATTAATCACTCAATAGCTCAGTCTGCTCTGTAGAGTGGAAGCAGTAATAAAGAGCACCTACTACAAAGAGTGCTGAGAGGATTAAAAAATCAATACTTAAAGTACTTAGGAAAATTCTTGACACATGGTTAAGTTTAAAATCAACTTATATGAATTGGTGAAAAGATATAGTTCAGTAAACAAAAAAGATTTGCCTGTCATTATTTACAAATTTGTCTTTTAAAAAGTAATAATTAAATATTGAGCATGAAAATACAAATCTCATCATGTATTTGTCTGTACAATGTTTTAGCCATTTTCAGTAAGTCTGTATTCAAACAAATATACTTGGTAGTACACACTGATATCAAAAGAAGAATATAGGGGCCGGGCACCATGGCTCACACCTGTAATCCCAACATTTTGGGAGGTCAAGGTGGGTGGATCTCCTGAGGTTAGGAGTTCGAGACCAGCCTGGCAAACATAGTGAAACCCCATTGCTACTAAAAATACAAAAATTATCCAGGTATGGTGGCAGGCACCTGTAATCCCAGCTACTTGGGACACCAAGCCAGGAGAATTGCCTGAACCTGGGAGGTGGAGGTTGCAGTAAGCCAAGATGACACCACTGAACTCTAGCCACCTGGGAGACGGAGCGAGATTCTGTCTTAAAAAAAAAAAGAATACACACACACACACACACACACGCACACACACACACACACACACACAGAGTATATACTGTCTATATTTGCTTGGAAATACTAGTTAATTTATAATGATGGCTAAAAGAGTTAAAACTGCTTAATCAAGATAAGAAAATATTAATTTACCATTAAAAAATATTCACAGGTATTATTTTAATATCCTTATAATATCACAGACAGAATTCTTAAACAACTATATAATTACCTAGATTATTTTATTAAATTGGCAAAAACTGGATAATTGTGATATTTGGAAACATCTCTTAGTCCTTACTAGAAGATTTTAGTTTTCATTTTTAGTAAAACACTCTGAAATCACTGGAGTCTTTTTTGTTTGTTTGTTTGTCATAATTGTTTGGGGATGCTGCATTATAAGGGCTCCCTTGATAACTATATTTTCCCAAAGTAGATTCGGTGACAAAAATGAATTTCATTGCCATTTCTGAAATTTAAGCATGCCATATGTAAGCACCCAGGAGGGAAATGTATACACGTATTGTGGGCCACATAGTCCAATAAATGAGAACAATCCTAGTTATTTTTAGATTCGTTAACTAAAGTGTTATTAATTTTCATTGCACTTAATCTAGTTTAACATCATGTTCAGTTAAACTTACAAGACAAAGCTTATCTGTTCTTATGAGAATAGTTTTCTCATTCCAATTTATCATCATATTCTTTTCAAGCTGTTTATGGAACTGTCTGAACACTTGAGCTTATAACATTTAAAAGGAATGAGGGGCCGTGCACCGTGGCTCATGCTTGTATTCCCAGTATTTTAGGAGGCCAAAGTGGGTGGATCATTTGAGGTCAGGAGTTTGAACCAGACCAAAGTGGTAAAAAAAATTACAAAAAAAAATTAGCCAGGCATGGTGGTGCGTGCCTGTAGAGCCAGCTACTCAGGAGGCTGAGGCAGGAGAATAGCTTGAACCCAGGAGGCAGCGGTTTCGGTCAACTGAGATCATGCCACTACGTTCCAGCCTGGGTGACAGAGTGAGACTCCATCCCAAAATAAATAAATAAACAAACAAATAAATA
>CAUYLG010041768.1:0-10670 GCA_963573385.1 Cacajao melanocephalus
GTTTCACCATGTTGGCCAGGCTTGTCTCAAACTCCCGACCTCAGGGGATCCGCCCACCTCGGCCTCCCAAAGTGCTGGGATTGCAGGTGTGAACCATGGCGTCTGGCCCTTAATGAGTTTTTTTAACCAAGGGGTGGAATATGCATGAGGATGCCTGGAAAAAAGGGGGCGATTTCTCTGAATTGTGGTACCACTCATATTAATACCAGATATGGGTGTTCCTGGAACCGTCCCGGCACTGGAAGGTATGTGGTTTAGGGTGTTAATCAGTATATTATAAAGTCCTGGGTGGGACCGAGGTTGAATCCAGCACCATGTTGGGCCCAGTCAGTCTTAGCCAGCTTGGCCTACACTCTGGTTTTCGGGGTCTTATCAGCCCCCAGCTCATGCAGTTGTTTTGACAGTTTCCTGTATGCAGGTTGATATGGTTGCACTCTGTGTCCCCACTCAAATCTCATGTTGAACTGTGATCCCAAGTGTTGGAGATGGGGCTTGGTGGAGGTGACTGGATCATGGCGCTGGATATCCCCCTTGCAGTTCTCATGACAGCGAGTGAGTTCTCCTGAGATCTGGTTGTTTAAAAGCACGTAGCACGTGCCCCCTCAGTCTTCCTCTCTCCTGCTCCGCCATGTGAAGCTGTGCCTACTTCCCCTTTGCCTCCCACCATGACTGTAAGTTTCCTGAGGCCCCCCTCCCATGCCTCCTGTACAGCCTGTAGAGCTGTGAGTCAACTAAACCTCTTTTCTCCACAGATTACCCAATCTGAGTTATGTGTTTATAGCAGTATGAGAATGAGCTAATACACTAGTCATGTGAAACTGCTGCCTGGAATGTTCCATTCTCCCGTGACTACGCTGTATCATTCCTATCTCAGTTACAGCAGCCAAAAGATACTCCAGAAGGTTGGGAACATAAAAGGAAGGGGTGAACAGGGTTCCATGGAGGATCATATTTGCTATTAAGCCTTTCAGTCATTTTGATCATTTTCATCTCTGAGGATCCCTCAGTTCATCCACCCCGGATGCCCAGGGAGCCAAAGCTATTAAGCATCTGATTCCAAATGGACCACCATCTGGTTGGCTTTCACCCTAATCCCCGTTTCTATTCTTCAGTAACCCCATAGCGCCATGCAAACACGCCCACAAACTGCCAAGCTGATGTGGCCCCTCTGCCATCGGCCCACAGGCTCCAGGAACACCTGCCTCCAGGAGACCTTGTGAGAGAGGGCAGTGAACAGCCAAAACCTCCCCCTTGCTCCAAGACCTCCCTCATCTTTGGACCACAGTGCCTGCGTTCACCTTTTCAAAGCAGCGGCTCAGACACAGACCCAAGATCCATCAATGCCCCCAGAGTAATTCATCATTGCCAAATTCCATGCACATGTGGAAGAAAGCCATGATGCATCTCACTCTTATTGAATGTTCTCGCTCTTTCCCTGACACATGCAGGTCAGACTCTGACAACTCTCCTTTGACACTCAAGTCTAGTGTCTGGCTCAAGGTCACATATGCTGCAGATTCTAGAGGCAAGACTGGAATCCCGATGTCTGGACTTAGGGAACAAGGTATCTGGATGAGGGCAGCATCCGCCAATGAGACATCATAGAATTCTCTGGGAAGAAAGGCATAGTAAGAATTCAGACTCAGTTTCCTTCTGGAGCTCAGGGATTCATACCCCAGCCTCAGGACAGCAAAGCACATGAGTAAGAACAAAGCAGAGAAGACCACCCTGTCACTGTATGTGAACCCCACCTCCTACTCCATTAAGGAGTAAATCACCTTGAGAGTCTCCACAAAGCCCCACAAGAAGGCTGTTTATCTCTGCCCTTCTGAAATCCCTTTATTTTCTAAGCTTTTTGTTTTGTTTTGTTTTGTTTTTCCCCCTCTTTCCTTTTCCATTGCCTGCTTTGAGACAGCTACAAATGAGACAGGGTGATTAATTTCGTATTTTGGCTACCGTTGCAGAAATACCTTCCCTCCAACGCTGGTACAAAAAGGCAAGATTTAATCAGTCTCCAGTGTGGTTACCTTGTGCATTCAAAGTCTCTGATGGGAAGTGAAGAAGAAGTTTTCAAACATTAAACTTTAATGAGCAGAGCAAGCGAGCATATTGCTGCGTCAACACTCGGCTTGGCCTCACTGGGAAGAATCCCAGCCTACTCCATCAATCTCGCCAGATCAGTATTGTCATTCACTCTCAGCTGTTATTACATTT
Organism: Cacajao melanocephalus; assembly: GCA_963573385.1. Classification (NCBI taxonomy): domain Eukaryota; kingdom Metazoa; phylum Chordata; class Mammalia; order Primates; family Pitheciidae; genus Cacajao; species Cacajao melanocephalus. The sequence continues at coordinate 2,215 of CAUYLG010041768.1, forward strand.
GCCCATCGTGGATGTGTATGGAAAATATTCTGTCCCATCAATCAGCACCAGGGTAAACCAATGGGGGCAGAGACTCTGCAAAGTTTTGCTAGGCTGATAGAGGCAGGGGAGTTTGTGCTTCAAAGTAGAAGTGAATTCTATTTCCAACTCTTTACACCTTAGATCTCAGGCAGGCCTTTTTCACAGGAGGGGGAAACACACAGAGAGTGGGGAAGGTTTGCCTCAAAGATTAAGATCAGGGCAACAGACAGGCATGGTGGCTCATAGGACCTTGGGAGGTCGAGGTAGGAGGACTGCTTGAGACCAGGAGTTCAAAACCAACCTGAGCAACATAGTGATACACCATCTCTACAAAAAAATAAAAAATAAAAATGAAAAAAGTAAATAAAAAAGTATCAGGGCAACAATGAAAGCTATGCCTTGGGAATCTGAGTTGCAAGAACCAGATTTCAAGCAACCTGTCAGCACACTTTTTCCGTAAAGGACTATACAATATCTGCCACATCTTCTCAGCTCTGCTACCCTAACATGAAAGAAGTGATAGACAATACATAAATGAATGCACATAGCTGCATTCTGATAAAGCTTCATTTAAGAAAACAGACACTGGACAAGATTTCGCCCATGGGCCATAGTTTGTCAAATCTTGATGTAGGCTCCAGAGTGAAAAGAAGTGAACAGGATGCCACAGCGAATACAAAGAACGTCAAAATCAGATTTCCGCTCCCATAGAGGTCACCACTGAGTGTGAGAAGAAAAGCGCCCACGCCCTGCACTGCTGTGATGCTTGACGGTGTAATGGTTTAGAACACTAAATAAGAGATGTATCACGGTTTTCTTTCACATACACATGGAATTTGGCAATGATGAATTACTCTGCGGGCAATGATGGATCCTGGGTCTGAGTCTGAGCCCCTGCTTTGGAAAGCTGAAGGCAAGCACTGTGGTAGATGTCATTTCATCCAAACAACTCATCCATGAAACTAATGCAGCAAAGACAAGTCCTTCCGGCCACAGGACCTTTGTACATGCTGTACAGTCTCTGCTCAAAATATTCTGTCCCACTTTCTCTCCATTAAACCCTCTTCATCTTCAGGTCTTAACTCACAGACTACAATCCTCCAGGGACAAACACTTCCTGTACTTGGCTTTTACTGCATTCATCACAGTTTGTAACTTTGTCTTCGTACCTGGGACTCTTCCCTCATTAAACTGCAGGCTTCCTGAGGGCACACCTAAGCTTGGTACCATGGAGCACAGGACCTGGCGTCCAGGAAGTCCTAAGTGAATATCCAATAAATAAAGAGGCCCGAAAGGTTTTAACGAGAATTGGGAAACACAGCTATGTGTGGTCTCTGGGTTTCCTCTCATCAGCAAATACTTACTGAACACCCTCTGTATTTGCAGAGAGAGAATTAGGTAGTTCAGGGTTCTTACACTTGGAGCATGCACCAGCATATCCTGGAGGGCTTGCTGAAACACAGATTCCCAGGCCCCCACCCTGGTGTTTCTGAGTCAGTAGGCCCAGGATGGAGCCTGAGAGTGTGCAGTTCCAACAAGCTCCCAGGCAACGCTGATACTGCTGATCTGGGGCTGACGCTCTATAATTTTCAACCCTGGCCACACATGAGACTCACTGCAGAGGCTCTAAAAACACCAGCGTCTGGGCCCCACCCCAGACCAACTTACATCAGGTTTTCCTGAGGATGCGGGGCCTGGACATTGCTGTATATTTGTCTCTTGTTAGGTGTTGCTGTTTTTTTGCCATTTAAAACTCCCTAGGTGATTCTAATGTGCAGCTAGGCTTGAGAACAACTAAGTTAGAAGATGTTTCTGGTGCAAGAGATGTCTTTAGGGGCCAGGCTCCAGCACTGGCTTGGCTCACAGAAGAAGTCTGAGAACATTCTGGGGTATCCAATGCAAAGCCTAGCTCACGGCTGCTGGGCCAGCTCTTCGTGCAAATTTGAAAGGCACATGAACACGATGCAAAAATCACTGAGGATTCATCCGCATTACCATGCACAGCAGTGGTTAATCTATTTTGATTGCTGTAAGAATCCCGTTGTATAAATATACTATAATATATTTACCCATTCTCCTGTTGATGGACATTTGGGGCTATTACAAACAGTGCTGCTATAAAATTCTAGTACATAATACTTGGTGAATATATGTATGCATTTCTCGTCGTCAAATGAAGCCAGACAGAAAAGAATACATACTACCGTGTGATTCCATTGATAGTAAGTTCCAAACAAGCAAAATTAACCTTTGGTCATAAAAGTTGGTGGTGCTTGGAAGGGTGGGTGCTGAGTAGATAGGTGGGTGGTTCGAGATGGCTGATAATATTCCAGAGTAAATGTGAGTGCTGGTGTCCTAGATGTGTTCACACTGTGATAATTCATCCAGCTGTACTCTTGAGGTTGGCTGCTTTTTCTGTATATTTATTACGGAGTCACACGCCACGTTAACGATATTTTGGTCAACGACAGACCACATATATGACAGTGGTCCCATAAGATTATAATGGAGCACATACAGAAACCTGATATATGGCATTTGAAATTGGTATTGCAGATCAAATCGGGGAGATAACTGAGATTCAGTAATAGTGCTGGGGCATTTGGTTTTCTATATGAAAAAATACGTAAATAAATATAAATACATTATCTAGGTTTGTGTAAGTACGCTCCATGATGTTCACACAATGAAATCGTCCAATGACGCACTTCCCAGGACGTATCCCTGTCGTTAAGAGATGCTTGATTGGACTCAATGTGAAAGAAAAAAAAAGTTTATTGAAAAAGAACTCGCAGTGCAGGGGCGGATGCACTTCCACCTCACGGCCTGCAGGGGGCGCGACAGCTTCATGATCTCTGCTCACCCACGCGGCTGCTCCGGTCCACGGGAATTTGACTGGCCAGGCCTCCTTGAAGTTTCCAGGCTGTCTGCAGAGCAGCAGATACTGGGAGCTCACAGGCAGGAGTGCCGGGAGGAGCCAGGACAGGGCTGGGCCACACTACCCCACCCTCAGGTCTAGCACAATGGTTGGTGGGGGTGGGGGGGGCGGTGCTGGAAATACCATTCTCAAAAGCTCTCAGCTATCACAAAGCAATTCTTACTGAAAGAGCTTCGCATAGCAATGCCAGGTTCCCAGGACCCCTCTCTCTGCCTCCCCAAGACCCAACACCCAGAGAAGGTCACATTGCAGCTATAAATAGGAGCAACCTGGATTCATGTCCTGGTTCCAGGTGACCCTGCGCAAAGCTCTTAACCTCCATTTCCTGTTCTGTAGAGGAGGCAGGTGATATCACCCACCTAGTGGGTTGCAATGAGGACTTAATCAAATGAAGCGTGTCTGTCACTTAGCCATGTCTGCCTTGGGATGTAATCGGTAGCTGTGGCCCTTCCCAAAATGAACGAGGTGAGCCTAAGATAGGTGGCCCATACCTGTCCCACCAGCACTGTGTGGCCACAGACAGAAGGGGAAAGTAAAAGTCGCTCTTTCTCCATTTCCTTAAATCCATCAAGTTCTGTCACAGTAGAAGCTAAGGACAGGTTCAGACCAGGTCAGTGGCTATAGCTCACAGGCCTCTGGCAGTGGCCGAGGTCAGTCTGCCAGCAGCATCAAGACAGGGGTGGAAATAACAGGTCAGACCTAGGTCTGACCTCCTTCCAGATGCTCTGGGCTGTGAGATATCCTTGGATTCAGCACTAAAGGTGCCAAGAAGGTTGGCAGCTACCTGGAATGCCCAGGTCTGTTGGAATGAAAAAGATAGCTTGGGAGTTCACACTGAGTTGCACATCCCAGCTCTGGCACCACATTAGCTGTGTGACCCTGAAAAGCTATTTTCCCTCTTGGAGAGACAGCTATTCCTCAGCAAAAATCAACCATCTTTAGGACTGTTGGCAGGGCCAAGAGAGGTCATCGTGTCAAGCACCAGGCACGCCCCTTCCTCTGGGTGGCTCTGAGCTCCTGCAATAATAATGGCAGCAACAATAATACTACCAACTAATACATAAGGATTTATCCCACAGCATGGCAACCCTAGGAAAAGACACCGCTATCCCCATTTTACAGACAAAGAAACTGAGTCCAAAAAAGGAAAGACAAGGACATCATCTTGCCCAAGGTCATACAGCCAGGAAGGACTAACAGATGAACTTGAAGTCTATCCAGTTTCAGAATGGTTCTTTTAACCTACCTGACTGTATTGGAACTTAAACCAGTGTCTCAGAGCCCAGCCCTTTGAAGTGAGCCCTGGACATTAATGATGTTTATGCCTAATTCTTTGCCCTTTATTCTCCTGCCAAGGAAGCTAATAATTCTCAGTTCACCCATGTCTTCTGCCCTTTATGTGTAAGCACATGGTTAGCCACAGCCAAGAGAGGCATGAGGGGAGAACAGGAAGAAAACCTGTACAAAGCCAACTGCGCCTAGGAATTTCTATCATGCAGAAATGCCCCAACCTTTCGTCCACTGCCCACAGAGCCTTAGTGTCAGGCAAAGCCATGCAGGCAGGGTCTAGCACTGCTGCTTACTTGCAGTGTGACTGTGGGCAAGTTAGGTTATTTCTCTGTGCCTTGGCATCCCTGTGTATGAAAATGCAGATAGTACCAGAAAAAGAATTTAACAGAACACTTGCTAAGACTAAATGAAATGTGTTTAAACTGCTTGCCAGAATACTGACACGGAAGTCAGCACTCAAGTTATGGCTAATGCATCACCATCATCACCATCATCTTCCATCATCATCACCATCATCACCATAATCCTCCATCATCATCATCACACCCCCCACCATCATTTTCCATCATCATAATCACTGTTACCTTTCATCACCATCTTCTCCCATAATCATCACCATCATCATCATCTGCCATCACCATCATCTTTCATCTCCATCATCTTCCATCATTATCCATCATCATCATGAGTATCTTCCATTCTCATCATCACCACCACCATCACCATCATCACCATAATCCTCCATTACCTTCACAATCACACCCCACCATCATCTTCTATCATGACCATCACTGTAATCTTCCATTACCATCATCTCCCATAATCATCATCACCATCAACACCATAATCCTCCATTATCATCACAATCACACTGCCACCACCATCTTCCATCATCATCGCTGATATCTTCCATCACCATCATCTCCCATAATCATCATCACCATCATCTGCCATCACCGTCATCTTTCATCTCCATCATCTTTCACCATTATCCATCATCATAACCATTATCTTCTATTATCATCACCACCACCACCAGCATCACTATCATCACTATAATCGTCCATTATCATCACCATCATATCTCACCACCACCACCATCATCATCATCATCACCAGCACCACAACCACCATCATCAGTACCACTATTACCTTTCATCATGATTCCACCATCCTCTTCACCATAATTGTCATCTTCTCCCCATCACCACCATCATTATCATCGTCATCACCATAAATCTCCATTATCAGTACCATCACTGTTACCACCCTCATCGTCATTACTATCATCATGCGTATGACCACCACCTTCATCATCATCACTTCCACCACTATCATTATTTCATTTCAGGGAGATAATGCATATGAAGGGCAAAGCATACTGAGGGCAAGCAGAGGTGTGACAAAGCTTCTCATGCCTAGAAGGTAGACATGAGCTCCACTATCCTGGAAGACATAACCTTTAGTTGTGCCTTGCTTCTTAGCTTTCATCTGCTATGGTCTCAACGACATTAAAGCATCCTAGGAATAGAAATACAGGTGTTGGAGGATGGATCCAAGATGGCTGATTAGGAGCAGCTCAGGATTGCAGCTCCCAGTGAAAGAGAGGAGGATGAGTGGACACCGCATTTACAGATGAATTTTTATCGCCCACAGACCAGGAGATTCCCAGGCAGAGGAGCCACGAGTCGCCAGCACGGCTGTTGTGGCCGGCACGGCTGTTTTGGCCAGCACGGCTGTTTTGGCCAGCACCCCGGCATGGCAGGTATCTGCACAAAATACATGGGTCCAGGCGCCATTTTAGCTGGCAACTGGAACTCCTGGGAGACGGAGTCACCCATTCAACTGATAAAAACGGGGACTGAAATAGGGAGCCAGGCCAAGAGATTACCAGGCAAAAAAGCAGCACGAATATCAGCGCGGCTGTTTCAGCCAGCACAGTGAGTCTCCACATGGGAAATCACACAGACCCCGGAGCCTTTTCAACAGGCGACTGGAACACCTGGGAGAGAGACTTGCCCATTCAACTGAAAAAAAAAAAAGGAGGGTCTGAGGCAGGGAGCTAGGTGATCAGGCTTGGCTGGTCCCATCCCCACAAAAAAACAGCAATCTGAAATGTTCTGGATTGAGAGTTTCACAGCAAGCACAGCTGAACCCAGGATGGTCCAGCTCTGTGGGGGAAGGGCGTCCGCCATTACCGAGGCAGTCCACCACTACGGAGGTAGTCCACCATTGCCGAGGCAGCCTGCCATTACAGAGAGAGTCCACCATTACAGAGGTGGGACGCCATTGCCAAGGCAGTTCTAACTATACCTGTATAAACAGGACTGCAGGGAAGTGCACATGGCAGCTGTGCAGAGCCCACAGCAGCTCAGCAAAGCCTCTGCAGGCAGACAGTGACTAGGCTGCCTCCTTGCTGGGCAGGGCAGCCCTGAAAAAAGGCAACAGCATGACAGAAACTTATAAATAAAGCCCTAACTCCCCGGGACAGAGCACCTGGGGGAAAAAAAGGAGGGAGGGTTTATGAGTTCTGCTGCAACAGATTAAACGTACCTGCCCAGCAGCCCTGAATGAACAACAGAGCTCACAGCTCAGAACTTGAGCTCCTATAAAGGACAGACTGTTTCCTCAGGCAGCTTCCTGACCTCTGTATATCCAAAGAGTCACCTCATAAAGGAGAGCTCAGACCAACATCTGGCAGGTATCCTTCTGGGACAAAGATAGCAGAAGAAACTGGCAGCAACCCTTACTGTTTTGCAGCTGCTACAGGTGATCCCCAGGAAAGGAGAGCCTGGAGTGGACCTCAGCAGTCCTACAGCAGAGGGGCCTGAATGTTAGAAGGAAAATTAAGAAACAGAAAGAAATAACTTCATCATCAACAAACTGGACATCCACTCAGAGACCCAATCTGAAAGCCAACAACTATAAAGATAACAGGTGGATAAATTCACAAAGATGAGAAGAAACCAGTGCAAAAAGGATGAAAACACCTGAAACCAGAACGCCTCTCCTCCTACTAGGGATCACAACTCCTCACCAGCAAGGGAACAAGGCTGGATGGAGAATGAGTGTGATGAATTGACAGAAACAGGCTTCAGAAGGTGGGTAATAAGAAACTTTGTTGAGCTAAAAGAACATGTTCTAACCCAATGCAAAGAAACTAAGAATCTTGAAAAAAGATTTGACGAAATGCTAATGAGAATAAACAACTTAGAGAGGAATATCAGTGAATTGATGAAGCTGAAAAACACAATATGAGAACTTCGTGAAGCATACACAAGTTTCAACAGCCGAAGTGACCAAGCAGTAGAAAGGATATCAGAGGTCGAAGATCAACTCAATGAAATAAAACGAGAAGTCAAGATTAGAGAAAAAAGGGTAAAAAGGAATGAACAAAGTCTCCAAGAAATACGGGACTATGTGAAAAGACCTAATCTACGTTTGATAGGTGTACCTGAATGCAACAGAAAGAATGAATCCAAGCTGGAAAATACTCTTCAAGATGTTATCCAGGAAAACTTCCCCAACCTAGCAAGGCAGGCCAATATTCAAGTCCAGGAAACACAGAGAACACCACAAAGATATCCTCAAAAAGAGCAACCCCAAGGCACATAATCATCAGATTCACCAGGGTTGAAATGAAGGCGAAAATGCTAGGGGTAGCCAGAGAGAAAGGTCGGGTTACCCACAAAGGGAAGCCCATCAGACTCACAGCAGATCTCTCAGCAGAAACCTTACAAGCCAGAAGAGAGTGGGGGCCAATATTCAACATCCTTAAAGAAAAGAACTTTCAAACCAGAATTTCATATCCAGCCAAACTAAGCTTCATAAGTGAAGGAGAAATAAAATCCTTTATGAACAAGCAAGTACTCAGAGATTTCATCACCACCAGGCCTGCTTTTCAAGAGCTCCTGAAAGAAGCACTAAATATAGAAAGGAACAACCAGCACCAGCCACTCCAAAAACATACCAAATGGTAAAGAGCATCAACACAATGAAGAAACTGCATCAACTAATGGGCAAAACAGCCAGCTAGCATCAAAATGGCAGGATCAAATTCACATAGAACAATATTAACCCTAAATGTAAATGGGCTAAATGCCCCAATCAAAAGACACAGACTGGCAAATTGGATAAAAAGCCAAAACCCATCGGTGTGCTGTATCCAGGAAACCCATCTCACATGCAAGGATACACAAAGGCTCAA